>JAODLI010029376.1:0-20035 GCA_027575585.1 Percopsis omiscomaycus | reverse complement strand
TATATCATGTCATCTCCTGCGTGTGATTTCCCTCTGGCTCGCACCTGCTTTCGCCCTCCGAACTCCGACACTTACACCTAAATATTTCTTCACGTTCGCACACCGACATTTTTACTCAATTAGGTCATTTAGCAGACGCTTCTATCCATAGCGACTTACAATTACATTATTCCTTTACATGGAGCAGGTAGGGGTTAGGCATATTTCTTAAGGATGCTTACAGGTAGGCCAACTCTGGGGTTCGAACCCACCACCTTCCGCCTGGGAGCATATGCGAGTGAAATTGTTGCACTGTAGAGCCCTGTTCTCGTAGAGGAAATGAGAATGGAGATATAACTGGAAAATCTAAATTAAGAAAATAAATATTATAAAAGGGGTGCCTTTGTTTACTTTCTAGCATATGTCGCGTTGTGTGTGTGTGTGTGTGTGTGTGTGTGTGTGTGTGTGTGTGTGTGTGTGGTGATCCTGCAATGGACTGGTGTCCAGAGATTCTGGCCTCACTGCCACAGATGTCTAGCGTAGACTGCATGACCCTGAACAGACGTAGATAGGTAAAGAGTATTGATGGAACAGTACAATAGCCAGGCAATGGTGACCCTGCAGATCTATATAAATTATGTTTTGCTTTCCTTAAAGTAAATATAAATCTTTTACCACCGCCACATTAAAATATTTCAGTGCAGTGTCATAACAAAATATGGTTCTTTGAATGGTCTAGGTAGTTTCTCTTTATTATGTTTCGTCCTAGTATATTTTAATGTCTCACTGTTTTCCCTACATGGGTTTAGTATAACTTTTTAATGATTGTAGGTCAATATTTTTTCCCCCTTTTTACATTTTGTCTCAAGCATAACAGCATAAAAAAGCAATACCCTTAGTAGCAACATTAATGTGTGTTTGGAACTGCATACTATATAACCGGAAGAAACTAATTTGGCAGAAGAAGTGAAAATAAGTCAAAACCAGGGCAGTTTATTTCAGCATTAATGGCCCATTCCATTACAGAGAATGTTTTCCTGAGGAATGGTGTTTCTTGTAGCTTATGCTGAATGGAATATATTGTATTAGTCACTACAATTGAGGTCATTAATCTATATATTTAGAGAAAGAGGCAATTTTCCATAAAGGCTATTATGATGACGATATGTTTTGTATCCAAAATGGAGTTCAGTTCAAGCTTAAAACACAACACAACCTTTTTTCATTTTAAATTGTCTTAAAAAAACAAATCAAAGCTTGCTAAATCGGGATGATTTACCAGGCAGTATGTAAGCACTAACATCACGACTCTTTGTTTCTCAGCCTTGGGAAATGGATAATCCCACAAGCAACTTTGTAGCAGCATAAATTTGTACAGGCAGGTCTGTGACCCAGCAGAAACTATTGCAGTTTCAGTCATGGATTATCTCATTACTGCTAAAATAACTTGCCCTTTTTTCATCTGTGCTTCTATTCATCAAGAGGGAGCAAATCAGCAGCTGTGGTTTAGATGATGGAATTCACACAAATACAATAGAGGTGGGGTTCCCAGTCAAAGCAATGAATTCCTTATACCTTGTATGGTACGGTACCGTATGGCATGGTATTATCAATAATACGTCTGCCAAATGCTGTAAATGTAAATGTAAAATAATAATACCATTGACACCAATGTATAATGTATAAAAATTAATTTATAGAACCAACCAGGTACTGGCTGTGAGACTGTCATGCTCCGGGTTCTAATTTTCCAATCCATCTGACAGCACACGTATTTCTTTACTTCACATAATAATAAAAACAACAATGTGACACATGCCCTTAAAGTTTAGTCTCTTGCCTGTGACATATCACGCCTCAAGTCACTCCCATTCTATTAATAGTAGCATCAAAAACAATGTGCAGACACATTCCTTGCCTAAAAGGCATAATCCATCATCGCAAAATAGAAGCAGAGGATGAATATATCAAACCTTAGATGTTCACTAGTGGCTGTTGCCTCAAGCTTTATTATGCTTGCTCTCAACTGTCTAACATAAATAACAGTGCATGGCTGAAAATAGCCAAGATGGAAAGTCATTAGTTATGCTTTTAGTTACCTCCACCTTTAGAATTTACGTAACACCTCATACTTTTAGTCTAAAATGTTTTTATTCGTAGACGTTAGAGGAGTAAGTGTAATGAGTAACAGTCATTTTGTTACCTCCCTAAACTCACTGTTCCAAAACCAGATTTAAAACATGCACAGTGTGTGTTTTTGTTTTTACTGGATTCATTTTCTAGACCAATACTTTCTAGTATGTCTACATGAGTGAAATATTGTCAACATGCTAAAATTAAAATGTAAAAATAAAGCAATATTGCACATCCCCACCCCCTTCAGTCAAGATGAACTATTATATTTATTAAATGTTAAATGTTTCTTAAATGTTAGCAAAAATGCAAAAATAACGAGATACAGTTTGTGTGTTATGTAGATACAGTATAATATGTATCAACAAAGGCCCCATATGAAGTTGTTACACTTTTTAACATGCCATAACTTGATTGGCTATCTGACTGGGAATGCGAGGAAATGTCCCAGAGTTGGCCTACCTGTAAGAATCCTTGAGCAAGATGCCTATCTGTGCCATGTAATAACACCATGTAATAACACCATGTAATAACACCATGTAATTGTACGTCGCTTTGGATAAAAGCGTTTGCCAAATGACCTAATTGTAATTGTAATAGGTCATAGACAATTGGTTACAATCAAGAAATGATGCTTGTTTTGCCCATTGATTTTTTTTTTTTTCAACGATACATTTTGGCTAAACAAGACCTCACAACTGACTGCAACTTGAAAAAACTAGATTTTTACTATTCACACACAAACGCTGACTGGAGTGTCCAACCATACTGTATGTCTGAGCTCCTGGTCCTCTGTAATGTCTTAGTAGGTGAATAACGGCTTTTCATCGTACGGCCTAATGGGAAAACCAAGCTGTGAAATAAGAGGGCAGGGAATTGCCTGTTTCCTAGATTTAATGGCATGGCACGGACCACCTAGGAGGGAGGGGGGGAGGGAGAGAGGGGGGTAGGAGGGATGATGTGAGGCAAACTGAATCAGACACGGGGATGAAGAATATGGCGGGCACAGCGGTGTGGTTCTGGTCTCAGCTGTCAGTCTGCCGTCGTCTCTGCGAGATGATGATCCCTGAGTGTTCCACTTTGCTTAGCTCTCACCCCCTCATCAACCTCCCCCTTCCCTTCCCCGCCTCGTTCTCACTCCTCTCTGCAAGTTTCAGCCCCAGCTCCAGTTTTGTTTTAAACCATTGTGCATGAACGTGCACTTGACTGTAGGGGGAGGGGGAGAGAACCAGGGGAGGAGTAGAGAGGACTGCAGGCCACAATGCAATCAGTTTCAAACCAAAATACTTTTGTTTTTTTACCGCTGGTTTCAACCACAAGGGCAATTATCAGCACAAATGGGAAAGGGGTTTAAAATAAAAGTAGAATCACATCAATTCCGTTACGCTGTGGTGACATCAGTGCCCAGCAATCTCCCGTATTGCTTTCACCTTTTCCCCCGTCCTAATTATCCTTCATCTCCTGCACCTGCTTTTATAGTATAGATTCCCTGTTCCCCTGCACATCGACGCTTGATAGTGCTTCTGATTTGCAGTGCCTTTCCCGAGTACCAACCAGCTATTCCGTCTACAAACCTGCCCGTTACCCGACCTCGTTTCCTGCATACCACTCTTGCCCGTTATTCTCCCGTCCCGGACCTCTACCTGTTTTTCAACTTCGTCTTCGCCTGCAGTACCTTCGGCCTGGTGATTATCTGGTTCCGACTCCCTCCCTGCTACACTAAGTTACTGCCCACTGTTGGTTGTTTAATAAACATCTCCTTCACGAGTTAACCGTCCTTCTGTGTCCGAGTCTCCGTTTGGGTCCTACTCACCTTGGTTCGTAACAGATACTTCCTTGTTGAAACGCAAACAAAGCATTTACGTGGTAGACTTTAAAAAACTTCTCCATATTGAGAAATAAGTGTGGGTAAAACCCTCTGCTCCAGCTCTACAATGTTTTTGGCATTAGCTTTAAGGGAGCCAGAAATTAGCAGCTTTGATGAATGTATTGCTGTTTTGGTCAGTGTACCCCAACTAATGATGGGCTGAGTTAAACAGGCGTAACAGGAATGAAGTGATATTGACCAAATTGGATGCCTGGCCTGAAAAAGTGACAGCACAAATCCATCAATGGGAATGTTTGGACGTGTTTTGTACATTTTGTGGACATTTACTGGGGGGGAGGCGGTATTTTGATGGATGGCATGACATCGTGGCAGATCCCTGCCTCTGGATTTTAATATAGTCTGTTTCCATATTACACTATTGACATTATTTCCCCCCTATCACATCTTACATGAGAACCAGAAGACAGTTGCTGGCTTTTTGTGTAATGATATAACTTTTTATATTTTTTCCTCACACTGGCAATACAATGTGCTTTTTTCTTATTTACGTTCCTCATTTCATTCCTCTCTCTCTCCTTGATATATCACAGGATCATGTTTCCCTTCAGACACTGGAACAGAAGCATAATGGTGTGAAATCAGGTCCAAATGGAGGATTAGAAAAAATTTGATGGATGAAAGGGAAAAAAAGAACATGTCACCCGCACCGCCCTCAATTTCATTTTCTTTTATGGGCAATTCTTTGCCTATTTCTTTGTGTATCTCATTGTCTCTCTCTCTCTCTTCTGCGCTCTTCCCATTATCCCTTTGAGTTTTTCAGATACAGGCTTTTTATCTCACTGTTTGTCGTTTAAGTATTGTTAAATGTTTTAAACAGTACCAGTGACATGTTAAAAGCCTAATACCTTTTCCATTTGATCCCACAAGTCAGAAAAATGTGAGAGGCATCAATGTGAGAGGCATCAATGTGAGAGGCATCAATCTTTGTGTGCGACAGGGCGTATTCGTGCTGAAGAAATCAATTATTAGATTGAAAACATTTTTTTTTAAATGAATGAATACACTGTTGTCGTTGTCAAATTGTCAAATAGAGTGATCTATAGTGTGCCGTTTCTAAAACTTTTTAGACCAATTTATTTTTGGAATGTGGGTGGAATATATAAAAAAACATATTGACTCGCCTTAGTTAATTATCAAACAAACCCCTGACCTTTTATCAAGATGTGTGTTTATCTGGTGCAGTTCAAAATGTAAAATAGGCCCGTAAGACTACTATACAACATGCTATACAACATATTAAGGGAAATGTAATATTTCAGAAACACAATCTTAAGATTTACGGTCCCCAAAAATGTCTGCATTATAAACACTTCTTATTTCACCAGCAACAGCGTGCAGGGTTGACTCTTGCCATGATGGCCTGCCTCCTTTTCCAAGGATGTGAAGTTTTAGCTTGTATAGCCTATTTACAGTATGCCAGTGTGTGATGAGCTTTCAGTTCTGTTGTCTCTGTCAGTGCTTCATGCTCATCACTTGACAGTCCACTCCTCAACCAATTGTTAAGAGTAAGTTGTGCTCTGCACAAGTTGTCAGCCTAAATTTGTTATTTGGAATTTAATCATTTCCTTTGCCAATTTCACTTCTCTCATACACATACAGTATTTGTTAGACTCAAAAAGCCTCCGTTATCCAGCTTTTATCTTAATTCTGGCCACTCCATTTAAAGGGGAACTTTTGTCGATTTTACACTTCAACACGTGTTTATTCATCATGTCGAGTGCTAGAAAGCATGTGAAACTAGTTTGTGCCCTGTGGTTCTAGATAGAGCTGAATTTAACTCTGGTAACATCACTAGGGTTATCATCTTTGGGATAGAGATGAGTTGGCACTCTCTATACAGAGGAATTTAAACATATAGTGATAGGTTAAATTCGGCTTCAGCTTTCTCACAGTTTCAAATGCTTTGTAGCACTTCTTGTTACAAATAAACACATCCAGAAGTGTAAAAGTCGGCAAGGTCACTAAATATTTTGTATGATATCTTTATATATTAGCCTGTCCTTTGTACTAACATGAGTTGTACTGTATCAATTCCAAATGAGTTGAGAAAACAGAACATCCATTTATGGGAAAAAGATGCTTATGACTGTCTGTAGAAGAATTACAGTATAAGACCAAAAAAAACTCAAATATCTGTTCTTTTCTTAGAAGATTAGAAACAGATGTTATATCCTCTCTCTCCTCCACCAGAATTAGGAACACTTCCTGGAATATGTGTATTTATAAACTGAAGAAACAAAACAAGTATTACCCTCGATCACAAGATAACTATCTCCTGCCGCAAATCATCTTAGACGATTCAGTCCAGACGCAGGACCACACACTTGGAGTTTATCCTAAACAATTTTCACAGTGGCGATTCCAGGGGCTCTCCCAAAAACTCACGTGATCATGGTGATGGACCGTCGCCGTCGGCTAGTAGAACTTGTGCCTGTGCTATGTTTTGCACAGAGAAACAAAGCAGCCATTTCCTTTCCTCCAAATGGACCATGATCAGAGGGTATTCAACTACAGACTCTCCCGAGCCCACAGAGTGGTGGAGAATTTTGGCATACTCGCCAACCGGTGGAGAATATTCCACACCACCGCTCTCCTTGGCTATTGTGGGTTTCTGCTCGGGTTTCCATCACTGTTCCTTTCACACCACAGGATTTCAAGGAAGTCAAACACGTTTGATATTTATGATTCAATATTGGGGAGACTCCGAGCCAGGGGAGACTCCGAGCCCACACTACAGGATCATTTGGACAGATAATCGGTTCAGACCAGCCTCGAGTAGGGAACGCCCCAGCGATTGTCGGCAGGGGCAAATCGGACCCAAAATTTGTCCACAAATCCTCCAGTGTGCACCAGGCATTACCCATTAAAACTGAAGCCAATAGCTTCCACAGTAATCCAGTAGATTTTAACTGTAACTTCAGAAGCTATATTTTTATGGTGTCATGGCCTTATGGAATTTTTACCGTGAATATAAGTAAAGTTAGAGCCCTTCCATGTGCCTCATTTCACACAGAACTTAAGACTCAGTAGCTTTAAAAGGGTTTTAATATCACCAAGGGACATCTTTCCAGATTAAAGTGGTGCACATACTCTTCAAGGTCTACATGTGTGCAGTTAAACAAAGGAAATCACCTTTGCCCTTCCTATAAAATCTCCACGTTTTATTTTGCATGAGACGTGTAAAAAGTAAAAAGGGCTGCTCCCATAAAATAGTCTAGTGATATTTGAGTTTCCCATGCCTATCGTGATATTTTTTTTTGTGTGCCGGCTGCATGGAAAACCAATTCAAACATTGCCAAATTTATACCTAGTGGTTTTATCTTTGTGTGTGACCTTATGTAAAAGGTAACTGCTCTGTACAGCATCTGTATAGACAGGACACACAACAAAGTCCTACCTGTTGATACTGGCGACACTATTTCATCTCACTGTGACGGCCAGCGAGACAGGAAAACCAAGGACGATGTGAACTTTTTTTTACTAATGGAACAGACGGAAAGATAAATACTTATGAAGAAATTAAAAGTTAGATCCTAGGTGAGATGGAAAGATTACACATTTGAGGACAAAGTCTTTAGTCCTTTGTCACAGCACACATCTGCTGTAAGTCTAAAACCACAACATAAATGGCAAACAAATTCTTGAGCCTTATTCTGTCCTTTCTGTTAAATGGCCAATTTAAAAATTTGATTGACAACCTTCCCCTACACCTGGGTGCACATTCTTGCAGTAAGCTGGGGCGAAAACCGTTATAATGGATTTAAACATCTGATTTGTGATTTGAGATATCACTTAAAATGAACTTTGTAGCAAGATAGTTCGCTATGTTGACTCATACCTTAGCCTTGACCTTCTCCAAACAAACCCAACACATGATGCAGGCCTAAACAAACAAAAAGCTGCAGACACGCAAACACTTAATTGTAATTGTTGCTTTCATAAACTTGACTTACGTGAAAGTGTTTTTTTATGATTGATTGTCTGTTGCGTTTGAATTCACCAAGGGTCTTTTGTTCCTGTTTTTTATTGACGCATTTACTTTTGGCGAAATTCACACTTGGCGTGCCAGCGCTCCAACTGCTATCCATTTGGTCACACGCACTTCTGTCGAATTATTAAACCATTTATCACCCCTCTAAAGATATAATGAAAGGTAATGCTCTATGAGTTATACCTCTATGACGCAAATCGCAGCTAGCCCCACACGCATCCAGCAAAATTATGAGAAAACACGTGCAGATTGGCGCGCGCTGCCTCCATCTATTCACGCAAGGCCGCTTTTCAAAATTGACGCCCTCCGGCACCTTCGTCCTCCTCATCTTCGTCCTGCTATTTGTTCCGTTCCACAATTACCCCTTTATCTGTTCAGAGTCTGCTGTTCTTCAGGAGGCTAAAACTCTCCGTGCGGCCAGTCTGGTAGTGGTTGTGATGGGAGCGGAGGTGCCAAGAAGCAACGGTGAATGTTTGTCGACAATCTTGTTGTTGTTGTTGCATCTCTTAGCTTCTTGTTCAGTGGAAAGGTAGACAGCCAAGTCCAGCTGTTATTTGTTAAGTGCATTGTTGCCAAGAGAGTGTGTGTGTGTGTGTGTGTGTGTGTGTGTGTGTGTGTGAGAGGGAGAGGGAGGTTTCTGTGAATGCTCATTTGGGTTCATGTCTGTGTAAGCTGTGATCGGTTAGATAGACGACACTGTAATGGTCCTCTGTGTGACCAAAAATGTCTGCGAAGCGCAGTGCTGCTGTAGCCCATAAACTTTGCTGCTGATTCCATGCAAAAACTGTCTCCCCGTTTGAGCTACTGTCAGAACATTATGTACATACTGTACATGCAGGCCAACATTAAATCCACAACCTCCAAGGAGATTATGCAGAAATCGCTGTAGTATTTTTTGACCTGTTAAATAGTTCAGAGATTGATCAACAGAAAACAACATATAAACTGTATGGTTTTCTTTTCTAATACTTGAGAGCAAAAAAACTACACAGCAATTATTTTTACATTTGTAATACTTAATACTACCACATTATTTAGTGAATCAATATCACCAGAAAGACATGCAGTTCAGAACCCTTGCTATTTTCTATCTCAAATCTAGGCCTCATTTAAAAAAAACAATAATCAATAATCTTCTAAAGTTAAAAAGTTACACCAAAGCACCCACATGTGTAGTCTTCTTTATTCAGACAGTTGTTATCTGCAACAACTGTGGAGTACGATTTTTCACATCTAAAAACATCCCATCTTCTATCTAGTAACCAATATATATTTAGGTTCTAGAGTGAAAACAATATCTTATTTGTATAAGCACAGGAGAAAAAAAGCTGCACATTAACTGGAAGGGCCTATGCACACGCACACATGCACAATACATGCACTCGGAGGGTCGTGGCCTGCACAACTGATCTGACGACATCAGGCACGGCTGCAGAAGGTGAGACATCCCATAACTCGCATCCATCTTCTGGCATTGGTCGAGTTTTCCTACCTATCATACAGTAAGAATGCTCGGCATAAACAGTTCCAGCTGAATGACAACTTCCTGAGACAGAGAGCGCTCTCCCCCCGAAACTGTTTCAGGACAGCCCCCGTTAGCCTGTCCGCACGCAATGGTTTTTGGGTTCATATGAACGGCAAAAACTGCTCGCAATTGCTACACACGTACACACATCAGTTATTAGAAAGTAAGTTAATGGGGGAGGTATCTCTGTCTTTTATGGCAATTTTAAATGATTACCTGACGTGTAAGAAGTCCTTTCCCCAGGTCTCCTTAAGATGTTTTGGGCCTCATGCAATAGACTGCTTTAGAGATCTTTCCGAATGGCCCTCTAATATTTCAGTAAAGGCATCTGCTGGGTGGCCTCAGTTGTACCGAATAACAGCTGTCATGTTAATGACACTCTGGGAAGCACAGCCTGTTTTAGGACTTTTTGGTCTAAGAGTATTTCACAAAGCGTTTTATAGTGCTAAAACCAGATCCTAAATTAGTGAAAAAAACAGCGACTTGGCCAGGCCCGCAGAAAGCGTGCGCCTTTTCATTTGACGTTGGATGTACCAAACTTGCGGCTGATTGCGTAATCAGTACATGTCACCGCCCTATAACCGTAAGTTGCAGCACCCTGTTCGCTCAGTTGGAGGTTCGATATCATCTCTGATTTCTTCCAGTGACCATCCAGTAGCTGTATTATTGCATGATGTTCTGTAACGCTTGATGACTTCACGTTCACTCAATTGAAAACTCTTGTGGCGAAATCCTCTCAGCACGTCTCCTTGGCCTGTGTCAAAATTGGTAGGGACACTATTAAGGGAACACTAAATTGTCCCTACAAATAATTTCTATAAGTAACATGCCTTATAAATAAAAACTCCAAAGCAAATTCTCTGAAAGGCGTGTTCTGAGGTCAACCCTGTGCCTTCTCTTAGCTTCAGATGTCTCTCCATTCCTTAGTAAAAGTTGGTCTCAGCAGCTTTGTGAATAGGATTTAGGAGAAAACTTTTAGTTAGAAAACTTTTAGTGTGATTTAGGAGTACTCTTAGCGGTAAGATAAAATGCTTTGTGAATGCGGTCCCTGCTGTTTTAGCGTGGTCTAGTTTATAAATGGCCTATTACTCTTTCATTTTGTTCCACCTCAGACAGCCTCGCATCTGGGCCTTTGATTCAGTAACAGATAGCCATTACAGTGGAATCCTTGTTTATGTGAAATATGGTATTGTTTTATGCACTAACGCTTACGATAAATCGAGGCTATCATTACTTTGCTACAGTTGTAGCATTCTTTGGAAGGCAACAAGGGTATAGCCAGAGATTCGATGTGATAAAGTGAGTAAATGTAGCTATTTTCTGATATGCACAAACACAGACAGATCGCAGTTCTTCTAGTCCCATTCGTATGGACATATTAGCAACGCGTTGACCTTCCAACCAGGTGTTTAGTTATATAATTATTATTTTTTTTTTTGAAGAAGAAGAAGGAGCCATCAAGAGACAAGACACTTTGCTCTGATTTGTATCCAAAGTCCAAAGACAATTTTTAGCTGCCTGTCAACAACATTAGAGAAAGCCCCCCCACCCAGCCTCTCTGAATCCTTTTTCTGACTCATGTCTACACTGGCAGCACACAACGTTACAAAGCCTCAGATGACTGAAACATCTATTATTTTGATACAATAAGGACGAGGATAATACAGACATCTGGCCACCTACCTTAAGCATTCCACCTGTTCTAAAAGAGATAAAATAGGTTTAATGGAATGCGTGTGTGCCATATCTTCTGCCAGCTAATCCGAAGACACCTGTCTTTCTTTACAGGCCTATGGTTAAAGCTTTTATTGGGTGGGTGTGTGAACTCAAAATCCCATTATTTATTGGGTATTCTTGAGTGAAAAAGACATTCACAGTATTATTTTTTAAAGAATTAATTTAAAGGATAAATATGGGAAGAGAATGAACGCTTCAGACACAGAATCTCTTTATAGGCTGTTGGACAGATATTCCAACCAGCACAGAAATTAAAATGCTAAGTGGTTCTAGCCCTCACAGTGTCACTTTTGATTTTCATCTCAGAGCTGTTTATGTCTTTCGCTCCTCCGCGGGCCTCTGCACCGAGTAAACACCGCTCACTGACAGCTGCTGCATACACACTTCTCTCCACCCATTCAGGTCCGCTCGCACTCTTTCTCTTTCACAGTCTGGAAAGACCCTCTCTCTCTCTCTCTCTCTCTCTCTCTCTCTCTCTCTCTGATGTCCTCCCTGGCACCTAGTTAGCTGTGTTCTGGCGGGTGACCAAGACTGGAGTCAAGAGCCTGTCTTTCAGGGGGAAAACACACAGGTGACCACCTCGGAGCACAAGCCATCTCTGAAATAAGCACATGGATTTTGCGGCTTTTTCCAAGTGGAGGGTTTTTCCCCTTAAACACGTACTGTAGCCCCCAAGGCCAAAAGCTGTTTGTGTTTTTTTTCGTACACGTCCAGCTGGCAAAACATAGCTCAACGTTTCACCACTAGCCTGTCTATAGCAAGAAATGGAGTGGGTGGCAAGAGGGTCTGTGATGTTTCCTGGTCTGTAGCACTACACTTGCATATTAGGACCATTGTGTTGAATGTATACTTCGGTGTCGAAAACAGCGCTGCAAGTAAATGTCTATGCTCACAGCGATCATTGTTTAATAAGAGGTTATTTCCATATTCTCACTTGCTTGCTGAGCCCAGTGCAGATATGTTCGGCATTCAGAAACGTGCGGCCCAAACAGTGGAAACACCACATCACGAGTGCAGGCGAGGGTGTATGACTTTTTTAACCTGTTCTGTTGGCCAGCCGTTGCACACAACATTAAAAGTGAAATGAGGCACTCGCAAACAATCACAAGTAGGTCGTTTGGCAGACTCTTTTATCCAAAACTTACAGCGGGTACCATTACAAGTATTGAGGAGCAGATGCTCACATGTAGTCATGTTGGGGATGCCCGTCATTTATCCTGTGTACAGTTTCTTACTGTAACCCTCTCAGTATTGTTTAAAATGTCACATCATGATGTTATGTATATGATTAATTTACTATTGACTATTGACAGTCTATATTCTGAAATTAACAACACCTTGTTCTCTCTCCCCTTCCCTCAGAGACCTTGCTGAGCTTTGTGGATGACATCTTGTCAGGGGCCAAGTCTCCCTGTGTGATGCTAGGGGACATTCCTGACCTATTGACTTCCTCCATCAGTATGATAATCCGCTGTCTGGAGCCTGACACCACATACATGTAAGTTACTCTGGGGATTTGTTCTGTCAAGGGAAAAGTGATATCTGTTCTCCAAATATTAAAGAAAAATATGGAACATCTCATAAAAAAATATCATTCTAATTCTGTGTGATTATTTTGGGTACCAAAACGGGAATGAAGACATCGAAGTAGACATAGCTGTTGCTAGGAGTTAAGTTTTATGTTAACATAGCATACGTGATAGGTCCAAAAATGTTTTGCATTTTAATTAATTAATTAATCTAAATTCCAGGAAGTCTATCATTTCCATCTCACCAATCTGTGTTAAAGGCGTTATCTTATTTCTTAGCTAGGTCTTCTTGCTATTTCCATAGGCCTAACCTAATCTATATCCTATATCCTAACCTTAACTCTTCTGGGTCAGTTTTGTTGGACCTGTTAGGGCGGGACAATTGTTGCCTTTTTTGTGTGATGGTTTTGTTGTTGTTGTTGTTTTGTATGCAGCAAAATGCCACATAACTCTGCTCAGCTTCATTCAACCAAAGAAGAGGTGTAATGCTTGTTAGTGTGGAGAAAAACATAGATTTACTTTGTTTCAAAGGTTTCAAATGTTTCTAAGAAAGTTGTTTTAAGTAAGTATACGTCATGCTGTGGAACAGCATATCAATATTAATAGTGCAATGGTGCATACATTTGTATATAATATGAAGATCACAAGAAGAACAGAAATGGTAAAGATAAGACGAAACTAATGTCCGTATTCCGTATGTGTGTCACTGGACTGTTGACTGTAGTGATTATTAACAGTGCATGGCTTAGTGTGTGTGTGTGTGTGCGCGCGCAACCTGCCTGCGTGCTTTCACTGACACCATGGAAGGAATGACGGCAGGTTGTTGCGTGTGTTGCGTGTGAGCGTGTGTGTTCACGCTAGGTCGAGTTATTGGATAATGTGATGTAATGACCAAAAGGTAGCTGTTTGTTTTCTTCCTTTTTTTCCCATTCGGAAACACACACACACACACACTGACTCTTCCTGCAGTGATCCCTCAACCGACCAGTCGAATCCAGAGCCCCCCTCTGCACACATGTAGCTACTTATCTCACACACACTGTCTGCCAGGAGGGAACCAGGACGGAAGCCACACTGAACACATTACTGACACACAGAGAGATACACATAGGGGGAGAGAGAGAGAGAGCAGAAGGGAATTTGTATCTGAGAGGGGGATAAAACAAAAGGGGGGTTAGAAAAAGTGAGCGGAAGTGAAGGAAAAAAAAGAAGTGACCCATTCTTCTACTCTCCTCTCTACTCCTTTCTTATCACGTTTTTTATCCTCTCCTCTCCTCTCTTCACTCCAAGCAAACATTGTGTGTGGCAGGCAGCAGTTGGAAACAATTAATATCTTTGGCCACTAGATGGCGCTATTAATCCAATAAAATGATAGCCAACCTTACCGTAGCTTTTGTGCTCATCTTGTTCTCCAGCAAGAGACAATACTGTCTGTTATCTACAAGAAAAGGAGGACTTGTACCCCATTGAACAAACTGGCACCTATTCCTGATCTAGTCACTAACTGACTGACAGGTCCCGGGAGCTTTCATCGCCGGAGCCCCAAATTCCAGATGGATTTCATTACAGAGCCATCTTTGACACCACTATCACTAGCTCTGTGTGTGTGACAGCAATATATGGTTGAGTGACACCGCAGACATTAACATGCAGCACTAAGATATCAAAGCTCACCCTGTGCTTGTGTGCGAGCGTAGGTTTCGGCTGTGGGCTGTGGACAACACAGGCCGCCGGTCTCCTCCCTCGGAGGTCACCATTAAAACCCCCTGTCCAGCGGTGGATGACGTCAAGGCGCAAGGTGAGGACAGAAACAATGACTAAACACCATAACCGTTAACTGACTCTCCATATAAACCAGAGGTGGCGGAGGAATGCGATGTTCCTGCTCCAGTGCTGTAAACTGCTAGTAGCAATAGATCGTGGCTTTCCATTAGCTTTAGTCCACACGTGAAACACAGCTTTTCCATCATAGCAACAACCCTTATGGGACAGACGAGCCAATGTGTTGTGGTGAAAACAGGCCTTTTTATTGTTAAAGGGAAGGGGTATTAGCAGGGTGGTTTACATTTCATTTGTTATGAAGCTGAAGGTATATATATTCATTGCTAGTATATGGGAGTAGATATGTTGATGGTCATATTTTAGGGACCATAGCAACAGACGGTAAATATTATGAGGTGTAATACAGAACCTACTGTAGCAGTGTGTCAGAAAAGACAGCGTGATGTTTTTGTCTTGCTTTGCACTGGTTTGTTTTCAGTTCATAGACATATTGCTCTGATTAAAAACTAAATAAGAACACGAATTGTGCAAGTTCAGTAATGGGTTTCATCTCGGGGGTGACACCGTGCTAGCTTAAAGACAGTTTTGCAGCTATTTATGGCTGATTGGGCTAGTTAAATAATGATTCATGCAATATCTGTTCATAAAAGCCTTTCCATTTGTAGTTTTCGTAAGAGTGTAGTTTCATAGTGTAGAGCAGTGGTTGGTCCACAGTGGTTGCATGCTAATCTGAAAAACACCTGAACAGGCTGAACCTGTTGTGTCAAATGCATTTACATATTGGATGTACCCATGTCAGATCCCCTTTGAGCAAGGCTCTCACTGTAACCCTGACATTGATGTGTATTTCTATGGAGGAGTTGGGTTATGGGTTCAGTGCAGAAGACACCTTCAAGCTATGGAAAAATAAAGTTTAATTCGTTCTGAAATTGCTCCCATTAAAAAAAATCATTACTAAATGTACACATTGTACATTAAGTATTATTACTTTAACATAAATTATCAACCTCTGTTCTGTTTTTCAGAGATATCTGACAAGATCTACAACCTGTTTAATGGCTACACTAGCGGCAAAGAGCAGCAGACAGCCTACAACACGCTGATGGACCTGGGCGCGCCAACACTGCACCGCGTGCTCTACCACTACAACCAGCGCTACGAGAGCTTCGGAGAGTTCACCTGGAGGTGTGAGGATGAACTGGGGCCCAGGTAGAGCATTCAAATCTGCATGATATTATCATTTTGTCATAATAATAGCATCAAAAAGGGTTTTTAATAGCAATTGTAACCCCTTTAGCTGCCGATGCTGTTGTAAGTGGTAGAATGTACTGTTTATTTATAGGGCCCTCACATCCGGACTAGTATATGGAGGGGCACCTCACGGACTACAAAGTAAAGTCCAGAGATGAGGGTCCAAGACCACTTTATTTCAACTCAAAAAATTTTTGGCCATGGCAGACAGATCAATACAGCAACCATCAGTCTCTTTTTACTGCTCTTTCCCTCTCCCTTCTTTCCTAATTAAACAGCCAACAATACCCAAGAATACCCTCTCAACAAATCAGGACCACCGATAGTGGATAATCCAAGGCTGGTCCAATGGAGATTATACACACTATTGTTTTAAGGAAAACATTGTGTAATCTTGTTAAATCTTGGAAATGGCAAGCGCTCCAAATTTGTACAATTATTTACAGTTGGCGGTCCGGTTCTATAATAATGTAAATATATTAACATATTAACATATATAAAAATATATATATAAATATATATATAAATAGCAATGGCAATAAAATAAGCCAAGAAGTTCTGGACAAGGCACGATGTGTACTTACTCCATCTAGTGTCTGAAAAGTCTAGAGGGTGCCATATTTCATATCTCATATCATTCATTCTCTCTGCAGCAGCTGAAAGCCTCCAGACCACACTCGCCTCTATTGCCAGATAGGTTAAACCTCTTCTAGATCCTTTCCTATCCCCTGGTCCCCTGCTTAGAGGAACTCTATACACTCGCCTCTTTTGCCAGATAGGTTAAACCTCTTCTAGATCCTTTCCTATCCCCTGGTCCCCTGCTTAGAGGAACTCTGTACACTCGTCTCTTTTGCCAGATAGGTTAAACCTATTCTAGATCCTTTCCTATCCCCTGCTTAGATGAACTCGGTACTAAATCCTAGTGAATAAGGAATAGTTTGAAGGCAGACAGCCCCTTTCCGTAAAGCCACAATTCTCAATCCCAGCAAGAACCGAGAAAGTTAAAGCATTTTTACGTAGGCTAATATCCTGATTTGTCATTGCAAAGCTCTGTTTTTCCAGCACACTTATAAGCTATCCAAACCTTGCTTTACACAGCCAACAGTAACACAGCAACGCGGCCTTGTCAAAACTCTGTGTTGTCTGACTCTTGTTGCGATTTGCAGTGCTAAGCAGATGTGCATGCATCTACGCTCCAAAGTGCTATCCGATGCTAATAGGCTGTTTGTGTGAATTAGAGTTACGAGGCAAATGATACCGAGCGATTGGGTAGAGGAGTGAGCCTTGCGCCTGTGACATCACCAGGTCCATTTATTAATGACCATGAATGGCCTCAAATTCCCGCTAAAAAATGCAGATAAGTACCCATAATGTAAAATTGTAGTTTAATGTTTTATAAACAAAGCCATGTGTCCAATATAAAATGCTGTTAAACGGCAGCACTTGGTAGATGGTCTTGCTATGACAGGAGTAACTGATTAGCCCTCTCTAAACTTTAACTCTCTCTCTCTCTCTCTCTCTCTCTCTGGGTTACACACCCACCATAAATGAAAGGTGGTTTTTAATTGGGACCACGCTGGAAACAGTTGATGTAATTGAGGGAGTTGCTTCTGAAGTGTTCCATTAAAATACACTTAAATTAACAGGCCCAACAATTTAGTGAAAGGAAGGGATGATTAGCATTAATAAAAGCACCCTGAGAAGTGAACCGGTAGAAAAGTGCATTCAAGGTGAGAGGGTTAGCAGGGTGGAAGGATAAACACACTGTTCGACAATCAAACGACCTTTATGGCTTCTTCACGTTGTTTAGCTTCATGAGAGGTTCTGTAGGCCTAGGCTGTGTCCTTCTCAGGCTACTGTATTGCTATCATGCTAGCAGAGGCGGTGGCTAGGTTGTTCGTGGCCTCCCAGGTCCCTGGCAGCCTCGTCCCGTTTGGCGACGTGACATTTTGTGACCGTTGGGGGAAAAGACGACTGCTGCAGCGCAGAGAGGCATGTCTGGTAAAATGCCAGTCCAAAAATACCGCACGCATAATTGATAGCACAGCAAACTAATGGTCATACAACATTCAGACCTTTTTGAAGCTTGTGCTTTCAGTCCAATGTTGATGTTGGCCTAGTTATTTCCAAAAGCACCTAATCTCACTAAGTATCAACATCATCTTGATTTATTGGCTTCAAGTGGAAGAATGGCTACAGAAAAATACAGACTTGTATCTGGTATTTTTCTCATTTGCTGTTTTCATTGCTGGTAAAAACTTTAGAAATTGAGTTTGTCTGTTAATTTAGCGCAGAAAAATACCTTCTTTAATACCTATCTATGAATGATTTTACTGTAAATTATTGTGCTTAACACGTGACTAGCTAAATTAGCTAGTCACGTAGAGCTAAGCATTGGGTTATCTTACGCTGAAAAGATTAGTACCATTAAAAAAAAAACTAGATGATTGATTACCATTGAGTTATAATGTCTATCATTCCCAGTGTTGCTTTTCATTAAACCATTTTGCTATGATCCAGACGGACGATATTATTCTCCTATTCAAACAATAGGACCTGACAGTAAACACCATAGCTGACTGGGTTGGGTGTTGAATTAATACAGACACGCACACCCATACTGACACAAATCTAATCACATGCACTAACAAACAGACATATACACTTACACGCTAGGCTACACAAACACATGCTTTCCTGACTCCCAAAATGTAAGTCTTATGCAATGCTCCAGTTCACTGGATTTTACTTGCAGTGCAAAGCATATAAACTTAATTTAAAGTATACATATAAACAAGTCCCCAGCCCAGGCCACAGCCAAGTAAGCTAAATCACAAAACAAATGAATGAAGCACTGTGGCTTTATCTGTCTTGTGGTGAGAGATATTCTGATCTTCAATTTTTAGAAACATATAACATCACTGACGAGACCGTCTGGCATCCCACAAAGGACATTTTTGTTGAGCTCATTTTTATTTTTTTCTAATTTGATTTTTATTTAATTTTTTATTTATACATTTTTTTTACACACATTGCGTGACTATTTAACTAAAAACATAACCTCACCAATGGTCCGTATCTCCAGAGCCAAAGCCTGACACTTCTTCTCCGGAGGCCCAGACGTTGTCATCGCCAGGAGAGCACCCATCAGCTTAAGAATGCCGTTTGGCTGTTGACTTAGAAATATTAGATGTTTTGGCTTAGGTAACAGCAAATGCTCCATCTTCATTATTTCAAACCCAACTATGGACTCTATGCCCCACTATGAACTTTTTTTTTTGTTATTTATTAATTTATTTATTTTGGTCTTGGGTCTTTTTTATGACAGCCTCTCTAATCAGACAGTTGCCTGCGATAATAAGAATTGTTATGGTTGGAATTTCTCTCAGGAAATCACAATCATAATCACTGTAGATTGTTTAATGTTCTTTTCAACGTTTTGAAGACAAAACATACTCATGCAAAAAAAATTCAAACATATGTACGCATATGTTTCTGAACAGGTTGAATATAGTTTAGCAGCAAAAAGACATTGCAGTTGGTTAAAATAGAGAGGCACCAATTCTTCATAAACTGATAAGAGGGAGAAAACATGTTTGCCCCTTGCGTATTGAGTGAAGGAAATATTTGCCATTATTATCTGAGCTGCCAAGAAAAAGCTGTCTTTTAATTGTTCCATTTCAGTGTATCGTGAGTCACCACTTCCAATCCCGTGAGGCCTCTCCAAAGGTCTGTCCATTTATGTAGAGATCCACTTGCATGTCTCCATTTGCATGACTGAAGGCAGTGTCAATGCCTGTGGAAGCAGAAACTGCCAGAACCAGACAGTCACACGTACAAAGACATGGTGGGTTAACATCAGTTCCACGGTAGGCAGTTAGAATAATTTTGAACATATCTGACATTTTGAACACATCTAGCTGATGTTTTCAGACATTTAGATGCTCTATAACCCTTATGTTCTCTTTATAATGCCAAAAGTGTTTCATTACCGGTTCATAACCTTTATTCGTAAGAAAAATGTGATCATGAATTTTATAAGCATGTCAGCGCCTCTTATCGCACGTCACACAGTGCCGGGGGTGAGGGGGTTTGAGGTCTCAATACCTTGGAAACTATTTTCCTCCTATACTGTATGTGCAAGGATTTATGGTGACAACCGTTGCTATTTGGAGCTTGTCAAACATTCCTCTTTGGCCCCCCCCCCCCCCCCCCCCCAC
>JAODLI010029366.1:0-20047 GCA_027575585.1 Percopsis omiscomaycus | reverse complement strand
ATGGCAAGCCCTTTTAACATTTAAAAGCTAAGTTTGACTATCCGGAATTAAATAAACCCACTTCTTTGAGTATGGCGAGGAGGGCAAATTACGTATTTATGGATATCTAAAATAGAGCAACGTCATGCACAATAATTTGCACTAGTCATAATGACGTTTGAGATATCTTTAACTTTAATTCTGCCTAGGCAAAACTGAATTACAGATATCATTGATATCATTGATATCATTCAATTGTCATTTAAGATGTGTGACGAGTGGATTGTCATTTTCAATGATGTCATTACAGATATCTTTATCTGTCGTTTCGACTAGTCACAATTACGTTACAGATATCTTGAATGACAATTCCAACTATCCAAAATGTAATTACGACTATTCCGAAAGACGTTGTTGATATCTACAATGTTAATTCCGGATAGTCAAACTTAGCTTTTAAATGTTAAAAGGGCTTGCCATAAACATACAGTACTATTTCATACTAATGATTTACACTTCAGTTACTTTCGTCTCTCTCTGTTGAACAGGTTGGAGTTGGTCTGGAGTCTAAACTGCAGGAGTGGTTCCACCTCCCCCAAGACATGGCCAGTCCCCGGTATGTTAAAATATTAAACGGTAACGAAATGCACAGTAGATTTTTCACTTTCACGCACAAGTGAGTGAGCAACGGGTCACTTTTTCACACATATCTGTTTACAAAGTTGTAGTATTTGCAGGACTTGATTTTGGCTTTTCCTCTCAAGCTACGACCCAGACAGCGGTCACGACAGCGGGGCAGAGGACTCACCGGACTCCGCTCCGCCCTTCTGCTTTCTCACCATGGGGATGGGCAAAATCTACCTGCCGCAGCACACCAGCCACCATCACGGTAACCATGGCAACGGCCCACGAGACCCCATCTCCAACGGCAACAGCCCCACCTCACCCACGGGCCTCACCTACCCGCTGCCTCCCCGGCTCGGCGTGTGCCTTGACTTTGAGAAGGGCCGCGTCACCTTCTACGACGCCCACTCTCTCCGCCCCCTCTGGGAAGGGCACGTAGATTGTTCCGGCCCAGTGTGCCCTGCTTTCTGTTTCATTGGCGGAGGGGCGCTTCAGCTGCAGGAGCTGGTGGCCAATCACAACGCAGATCAGACTCCAGTCAGAAGGGTTACCATCCAACCCCGTGTTACCAATTTGAATAATAAATGACAGCAAGGTCATGTGATCACATGGAATGTAACAGTTAATTGTGAACTATTTATTCAGCTAGAGCGGAAAGGTTAGACACCTCAGCGATTCTTGTATTTTATTTGTAATAAACATTTCTATAGCAACAGATATGCAAATGGAATTACTTTTCTTACATTTTTGTTATATGCTATTTTGCAGGAATTGTTGAATTGCTTAAGTAGTGGCTGGTACATTCAAACAAAGCTATGGAATATATCTTTGATGCTTATACGGTACTTGTAGCTAAACTATAATGAATACATTTATAGTAATGTAGATAAAGCAAACATGTCACTTTTCATTTAGATACCTCATTCCCTTGTGTCCTCAAAGGCTATCCCCTCATGTCTTAGAAATATTGTATGCAGATGGTATGGATTGAAAAGATATTTACCACGGTAAAAAAACTGTCAACCACACAGTTGTTGAGGTTCTTTGGATGTTGATGGGTGCTTTTAAATGATTCACCTATTACAAATCCTACCATAGCCTTTTTTATGGGATGTAAATGCTTGTAGTGATGGAGTGGTAGATTAGAGGTAGAGAGGAATAATGAGGCAATACTTTAATTAGAAGCTCCAATTATACCTCTGCTGCACAGCTAATCACTGGCTGGCTATGGTTATGTTTGTGCATAGCTATTATGTATTTAAAATACATGAATATTATTTGCTTGTGTGTCTGTTTTCCTCTATGAATGTGTGTGTGTGTGTGATTGCGCCTCCCTTCAGTGTAATACTGACTGATTCATTCATTGCCTCATGCTAAAACTTGTTTTGACTTTGATTTTTGATTAGTTTAACCTGGCTTGATTGTAAGTTAATGAGTTGTGCTTTTTATGAAATAATTAGCAGATTTGATTCCATATAATCCACCTGCTGGCAGAATGTTTGCAAAACAAAATGAATTCAGATATAAACGCTGAATAAATGCACATTGTTTAACTTATTAAAATACTTTGTCATTAGTGTTGAGCTGGAACCCCCTCGCTACGAACAACTTTACTGTTCTGACATAGCAGCAATACTGGTTTAGACCACTAGAGTTCAGCAAACCATCATTAAACGCCCAAAGAATTTGTGACTAAATTCACTGCAGTAGACGACCAAAGCTTATCTTAGGTTAATGAAATTCACATCATTCAATTGTTGCATTGTAGGTAATAATAAATATTAAGGAACTCCTACCGACATGATTGGATGATTTTTTTTTCTGTACGTTTTAATTTAAGATACACTTAAAAAAATGCCCTGCTACCCACAGCCATGGAAAAAATTAAAAGACCACTGCATATTCTTGTAAATATAATAATATAAATATAAATATCAAAAATGTAAAAAAAGTATATATAAAATAATTGTAAAAATATAAATATAAATGTATTAAATAAAAATGTATAGATATTATATTTTTTTAAATAGGCAGTGGTCTCTTAATTTTTTCCAAGGCTTCATATGGGTTATCCCATATGCAGCAACATATGCAACAATCCCATGGTATTTCCTTCTGATCTCATGGTATTTCCTTCTGACCTCATTCAGGATTTAAGCCACAGTTTTTCACACTCTGGCCGACATTGGCAACAATATTGAGGTTAGTTATACCAAGGTCCTTGTTCAGGGTTGAATGTACAGTATGGTCACTGATACATTGGGAATAGTTATGTTAAGAACAGACGCCACCTGTTGGCTGAACCACTACTGAATGGCATATTCCCTCCGCAACAGCCAAATAGGCTACATTTCAAGGGGCCCAATAATTTGAACATTTCTGTCTTTGCACGAAGGAGAGTCATATAGTTCTCAACTTTTACACACTTCACAAAAGTGTCATTGTGTGTAATTATGACCATATGCTTTTGACATAGATATTAACACATTCAATGTGTTGTGCGGTGCTAAGCATTCCTTATAGAGATGTTTTTTTTTTTCTTTTTATGAGCTTTGATATGAAAATCCACATGCATTTAATTGGTCCACATTAAATAATGGTGGTTTGGGCTTGCTCTTAGCCTCAAAGGTAAAATATAAAATGTAGAAATGGGGGAATTAATGAAGTCCATGGCCTTGACACACTGACAAAAATACAGCCTCGACTGAGTTTAATCTTTGATACTCCGTTATATAGAAGGAGTGGAATGCAGCCTATGAATGATACAATTGTACCCGCCACTACCCCCAACCCTCCAACCACAACTCCACTACGCTTGCTATACCTCATCTTGAGTCCAAATCTGTAACAGATTGGGTTTAGTCTGACTAGAGGTATGCAGCCACAACAACCACATGTAGGGGTCCACATAATCCTCTCCTGCGTATTAAGCACACAGCATGGGCATTCTTTTAAAGACCTGGCAGGAATTACCAATACATAATCTCCATGATCATCGTTTTGTATAGCTCATAAGAACAAACCTGGGGGAAGGGATGGTTATAGAGAGGCATTTGGATTTACCATCTGGAGGACTTGTAGGGGTTCATAGTGTATATAGTCTGCTGGAACCTTTCAAACCCTTTAAAACATGTGGTTTAGCATGAAGCTAAACCACATGTTTTAAAGGCATTATTTGTTTGTTGAGGCAACTACACTGTTTATGAGGAACCTGCTTAGCACTGTTCCATTGAGTCAAAGCCATTATAACAGATCTCTGTGATGGAGGCCTGAAGCTTGAATTAAGTAGATGGGAACAGGAGAGGGGGGAGGGGGGATTGTAAATAAATAAACACATGAATGCATAATGTGCTTATTTTTCCAAAGTTGTGTTACCTGCAGTGCAAACCACATACATTGATTAAAGAATAATTTAATAAGTATATGAATCATATTTAGGCTACACTATGTGCATTACATTGCATCACGTAATGAACCAATTATAGTCACTTTGATATTCCACTCTCTTTCTGCAACACACATTATATCGTTTCAAGTTATTGGCCGCTGCTATTGCCTCACAATTGCATTCATCATTTCTTTTATAGGGTTTTCCAAAGCTTTAAATTTAATAATACTGCCTCAATGTAATTTTTTCCAGAAACACTTGTATTTCTTTTCCTCATCCATCCAGTCACCCGTGAGCCTAACCAACATGAATGATACACATCCTCGAGTGTATTGCATTGATAAGATGAACAGACAAAAAGAGAAAAAAAAATCAATCAGCTAATGTTGGTTAAGAGGATTTGATGGGGCATGGAAAGGCCATCTTCCGTCACTATAACAAATGAAGGGTGACAGTAATGCTATAGACAGCACCCATATGGCCACATACTGTAACCTAGTGCACTGAAATGAAGAGCACCGCTAATTCACTGGAGTAAATTTTTATTTACTCCAGTGTCCTTTAGTAATGGATTTGTACACCACATTTTGTTTCCTCTGCTTAATGATTCAATGTCTATTATGCAACGGAAGTGCAGTGTATTGCATAATTTGGAGCTGCATGCATTATTATTTGGAATTAAAGTGGCTATCAAATTGTTTAAAGTGGATTTCATTCTGAACCTAAAGTAACAGTTCACGGATTTGAACTAATCAAAAATGCAATTTTGGGCTCAGCGACTGTGTGTGGGATGTTGACCTCATCTTATAATGGATTTCTCAAACTCTTTTGGCCTTCAGGTGTAACTTTTAAGCTAGCTTCAAATATTTATGCTCCACCAGTAACTCATAACTAGGATATTATTTTTTTCCAGTGAGTGGAAGTGGGGAATACTGTAGCATTTGCAGAGATTTATGGTACAGTGTTAACCTTAACACACAAGGGGAAAGGAGGAAGGTGGGAGAAAAATGTTAGTGGGGAAACTCCATTTGATTGAGGTTCTTGCACTATGAAACATCCATCCATTAGGTAAGTTAGTCAGGAAGGCAGGCGGGCAGGCAAGTTCATAAATAGAGTGGTTTTCCACCCTGGTTAAACATGCTGAGTCGAACCCCAGCAGCCTATACTGTAAAAATGTCTGTTCCCTGAAAAGTGAAAAGCAAGGAAAATCAGAGCGTCAACAGGGGATCTGTAAACCACAGTGTTTCATGGATGGTGCTGTCAAGACCAGCTGTGCACACACACTCAGCCCCAATGGTCAGCGTATTTAGTGCAGAGAGGTAAATGTTATGCAGGTAGAGATAAATAGAAAAAAGGTAAAACTTTAACATGCATCATTAAGTAATGATACATTGCTGGTAACTATTATTCACCACTTTACTTTAGGGGACTCAAAAATAGTATACTATATGGCGGTAATACTATAGTAATGATTGGTTATTGAGTACCATTTAGCACGGGATAATGCTATATGGTTACCAAACTTAACATTAACTACTATATAAAGAATGCATTTAATAATTACTCATTCACAGCAGTCCATTCCTTATTAGTTCCTTATTAGTTATTAGGTAACTACTGAGTTTGTGTACGTTTTTGAAAAGTGTTACCAAAACAAAAACAAGGAGAGTTAACAGGGAGGAGAAAGAAAAGAAAAACAGTCGGCCCACCTCTCTGAAGTCGAGGGTCTCTAAGCTATCCGTTACCACGTCAACACTTGACCCATGCAACACACCCGCAAGCCCTTTCCACCCCCCCCACCTTCAAGCACTAGAAAGAGTTAGGAGGTTAAAGGTTGGCAGGTGCCCAAGGGGCTAGCCAGCTAGCAGTGTGTGGGCTAGGTTTCCTCGGTGGTGGTGGGGGGTGTAGTCAGGGTCTCCGGGAGGACAATATGACTAGTGTCCATGAACAGGAGAGAGGTCAGAGATTGGAGATAGTTTAACGTCTGGTAGGCAATGACAGACAGCCACGCCTGGCCTGCCGAGAGAGCCACAATAGCTTTCAGAATATTACCTAATGGCACCTAAAAAAAACATAATCCTAGAATCCTCGTATTCCTTATGTAGAATTATGTTTTCTAAACAATGTCAATGACAATGACAATGATGGTGGCAAATACTGTGGCATGCATTTCATCTGTGTAAAGCGGTAATACAAAGGACATACGTAAGCTTCATATCTAACAGTACATCATGTGTCCTGCTTCTCACAGTGGATACAGTTTTGATAACAGCCTTATGTAGGCCACTGTGCATTAACACAAATCGTAATATTAGATTTTTGAGCTGAATACAGTCATTTGTTTCTAAATTATTACAGAATTCCATCACATTGTCCCTGACCTTGGACACAAAACCTAATGTAGCAGATAAAAACAGGACATAATGACATACATGTAGTCAATACTGCTTGAGTGCATGTAACATTCTTAATGGGTTTTTTCATATAATTGCATCAATAGCATTCTCTTTTAAGCACGTTTGTCTTTCTAGTGGATGCTCCAGTTTCCCCAAGGCCTGGTCCCTCGTTATTACAATGAAATAAATCAATACACTCTGCGGTCTTTACATCCAAATTATTGATGTGGAAGTGAGACAGACAGACAATCCGTTGCACCCTAGGTTCTGTGTCTGATTGTACAAAGTCAGCAACCTGATTAGGAGTTCAACCACTACTGTCATTATTGCATTCTTAGACGCATTCGGTTGCAGGCAACATAACTATTAAAAACAAAGGCTACCTGGACCAGACGAGCAGACAGTCCCCCATGCCATTACCTTCCATTATCTTAACTGAAGTAGGGATCAGTGTATTCCAGTCCAGACAGTCCAGGTCGTCTGCGCTGACCCACATTCAACACAATTACAATCAATACCTCCTGGGGTCCTGTATGATTGCTAGCCTATCTGATGATGGAGGAAATTGGATAGTCCAATTTAAAATAGCCCAGGGGTGCTTTCATAACCATGTGCCAATTAGCTTGACTGTCAATAATGCTAATATTAAAGGACGTTGTGTTCCAGCGTGAGGAGGGCACAGCGTGGGCATCGCCAGGTTTATGCCCGTTGTTCATTGTTAATGGCCGGTACACAGACAACTGGCATTTGCTCGGAGACACACAAACACTACCCTGAGGGGTAGCGGTATAGGGCGGAACTATACACCCGTGAAGGTAATCGGCAATGGCGTCTTATAAAGGTCAACAAACAAAGCACTAGTGGGCCGAACCCATGGGCAGTGATGAGATTCATTAGGACAACACGGAGAGCAGAGGAGAAACAGGGGCGAGGCGAGCAGATTTCCCCGCTGTTTCACCGTCTTCCCTCTGCTGCGCCGCCACAGTAGCAGCTGAAACAGGTGTGTGCTTCTAGCCAGGGCTTTGAGAGCAAGACAAGCGCCATTCTCACATGGTTTGAACCGGTCACACTTGACCGGACTGTGACCTCAGAGCCACTTACGTTGCCCAGCTGTTACCTAGCTGTGATGAACAATGTTTCTTGTTATCGCTGGATGACCCGTTTGAGGATATTTGTGAATGCGCCGCTAATCATTGAAGAAGCTCGCACACACGGATGGTCACTGTAGCTTGGGTGCAAATGATCTACACACAAACAAACAGGCATTTAATGCTACTTAACACAGCACTAAGTTCTCCAGCACAGGAAACAGAGCCCATGTTCTATCGTTATCTTAAGCCGCTCCACGACTGTATCTCTGCCCCTCTCTCTCTCTTTGTCATTCTTATACACTTGAGATGTGACACAATATTTAACCAGCAAAATCTGATCTATAATTTGCCCAAATATACCTCAGAATTCTTATCTGGACTTTTCAGTCTGCAAATATTGACATAACCACAGAGATAGAGTCAACACAGGTCTCCATTATCACTTTTGCTGCGTTAGTCCTGAATAAATATCTTATCTTCTCTCTTTGGATGTCATGCAATCCCTCCTTTTTCCACACTTGAGGATCCCGTATCTTATGTATGATCACTAGCTGTCTCCACCTTTCTCATCTGTCTGTTTTTTCCCTCTCTATCTCTCATTTCCTCTCCATCTGTGCTGTAAATACTCAGTGACTGGATTGAAGTGTGTTGCATATAGTCGACAAAGCTGAAGGATTGAAGGAAAGTCTCGACAGGCAACAGCTGGGTTTAATGCACCATTACAGTCACTGGCTGTTCAATGTGCACCTGCAAATCCCTTAAATTCACCCCCATGTCCTCTGTCTGCGCCCTTTCCTCCCTGCTCTCCCCTTTCCACCCTCTCTTGCCCTTTTTCCTTTGCCCCACTTGGTTGGATTTTGCTTGACTCCCGCTCCCGCTTCCTTAAAGCTACAATATGCAAGATAAACAAGCTAAGAATAAGCGCAAGCCAAAATGTTACGAGCAGGGTTTCCTCAGAACCTGCAGCGGAGCATTAGCTGGCGCCAAAGTTCCCATTGATGTTCACACGCAATATTCCATCTCTGACGCAACACAGGCAAGACAGAGAACACAGCACTCTGTATCCAATGACGCATGATGTTTATTACACACAAACATGGCTAATGGAATACTACAACCACTTGGAACCACAACAGTTAACAGCTATGGTCAGTATGTGGACCAATGGGGGCAGTTAATACACTATCAAGTTCTGTCTATCATCTCCGGTGGAACCAATCACTGCTGTTTGAGGAACTGCTAAAATGTCACCCAAACTAAAACATCCAGACATCCGACATCGTAAGCAAGGAAAATCTTTAATGATTTATAAGTAGGCTGAATCGTTATTGTATTACATTAATTTGCTGATCAATAAATAAATAAACAAACAAACAAATAAATAATGAAATGAATTAATAAGTAAATAGTAGCCAAATTAACATTCAGTATGAAAGAGCTAGAAGTTATTCCATTAAACATCTTTTAATATTAACTAAATTGTAACATAAATTATAGCAAGTAAATTCAAAGGAACTGCATGTTGAATGAAGTTCCTATTTGTTAAAAGTGTAATTAACTAGAACTGTTATTTTGAAGAACAAAAGTTATTTTGAAGTGATGACCAAATAGAGCTCAGATTTGAATCAACTTTTGATTTAGTTTCTTAAATGATTTCACAAATGTACACAGGTAGGATTATAGACACACATATCCTGTTGTTCACTGTTAACAAAATCACAATTATTAAGGTGTCATGTATTATCAAGTTCAATCATTGTCCATGGCCATGCCCATATCGAAAAGGTATTTTACAGACTAGACTAGACTACATGTCAGGCAGACACTGCATAAATAAATATATGCACACAAGCTGCCCTTCAGGGAGAGCATACACGCTGTCCCAAAAATAACTTTTTTGTTGAAAGAAGTGCCTCTATATTGTCTCCTGTGCCACATCCTAAGTGAACGATGTTTATGTCTTCAATTCCTGCTGAGTATATTCTAGAGAGGACCATGCCCTTTGCAAACAGTCACCCCAAGTTCACCACTCTAAATGAACAGATGTGACCCATAGCACCTTAAGAGACAACAAGAACTAATTACAATGTGCCCCTGGAGGCCCCTAATGCACATGCACCAACTGCTTCATTCCAAGCTTAGGCAAAACATTAGTATTTATAGTTCTAAGCTGGTCATAATGTATGTCACAAATGGTTTTCCTAATTAAGAACAGGAGACATAATGAAACACTTTACACACAGCGTTAATGTGTGTTAAGGCTAGAGTGGGGGCCTCGGGGACACAATCAAAACCGACCATATGCCCTCTTATCTCTTGTACAGGCTCGCTGCTCATTGTTTCTGTCATTTAACTGCATTTCCCATAAAGCATTGCAATCATACGTCATATCACTGCGCAGCGCTGAGTTGGCTTTCGTGCGCAAAGGTAACACTGGATTTAGCGTTTTATAATGGATTTATTGAGATTCGTAGGATATTGAGTAAATGTATGAAATATTTTGTGTAGATGCGCAATGACAATAGAAGTATCCATGTTAACAGTTTGTTCTAATTCCAGGTGCTATTTTAATCTTTAAAACAGCTAATACTGAGCTAGTTAGAATGACAGTTCTATAAGCAGAGCTCTCGACTTGTAATCTATTTATCTCTGTAGTCATGTTGAAGTAGCTATTTAACGGTATTTGCGATATTTTGAATAATATGTGATGTTAGTCTAACGAGCATCTATATTTGTTCATTGATGTCACTTAGGCTATCGCTGATTCTTTCTTTCACAGGCTACTTCTTCTGAGACCCTCAGTCACCCATCATGACAAAGCTTTTAGAGTGGATTTTTGGTGTCTTATTTCTGGGTGTAGCCTGGGCTTTTGTCACTTTCGATCTACTAGACTTAAACCTACCACAGACTTATAAGGAGGTGGCTTGGCCCATGCCTTTGTATCTCTTGGTAACGTTTGGCTGCTACTCGCTGGCTACTGTGGGCTACAGGGTGGCGACATTCAACGACTGTGAAGATGCAGCAAAAGAGCTTCAGGAACAGATTAAAGAAGCCAAAAAAGACTTGAGGAAAAAAGGCTTAAAGATATGACATTGATGAAACTGATGAACTGACTTTTGAGACTGAACTGAATAGAATGACAGGACACACTTTTTTTATTTTTACATTGTAGCCTATCACACTTATTAGACTTTAATATCCATATGTTATCTTATCCACAAGGCTTCTGTTAAGGATGTGCTGTAATTTCATTTTGTATTGTCTATTTTTTTTAGCCAGCAGGTAAGAATTTACCTTTGTCATAGTCGTGACTTGTTGTTACAAATGTGTGCTACAAATCTGCCTGAAAGCAAAAAAGAGAAAGCATCAGAACTACATTATTTGTTATTATTAGAAATCTCAGTAATATAACACACCCTTAAAAATCCATGTGAATAAATGAAATTGGAAGTTAGCTAGTAATGCTCACTAGCTAACTTCCAAAAAGATATTACGTAGGTTTAGTGGTGTGTGTCTATAGATTGTATTTTGTATGTTTAAACAAGTACACATTCCATTGTCAGATCACATTTCAGCTGCTTAAATTAAACTGGAGACTTGGAAATGTTTCCTCAGAAATGTATGTGTAATGGGTGATTGGTGTTCAGGTAGTATGATACGGTAGTAATTGCATAGTGAAACATACAGCATATTACGGATATCTTACACATAAGCAATTGGCTAATAACGTACTGTGTAAAGAAGTTTAGTTGATTTTGAAGTAAATGAGGAAAGATGCATAATGTTTCACTTTCTTTTCTCATCATAGCTATTTTGTACGACAGTATGGCAAAGTATAGGCCTATTGGTCAGAACACATACAGTTCTTTGTGTCAGCCTTAAAGGGCTGCCTATGCTCATTTTCAGTCTCTCCTGCTGTGCACAAACAAAGCATAGTCTGGCCAAAGGCATCATTATAGGGTTTCAAAAGCTTCCATAACTAAGGAACAAATGCATGAGTTGGAAGCTCTCTGTGTGCAAGCACTGCCTGTTGTGCTTTTTTGGCTGTAGCCCCATAATGCTTTGCAATGCCGCCCCCCGTGAATCTTTGCAAGCTGTTGCAGAAAAATATTGGATGAAAGGCAACCTGTGATTTAGTGATTTACCAGAAAAACTTCTAGTTTGGCAATTACACCAAAGGCTTGACGCAGGAGGCAGCTTTTGCCACATGTGAAATTTGCTAATTACCTTTCTTTGGTACCAACTTTGAAGACACCCATCTGTTCAATTGTTTCCACAGGCAGTCTGAAAAAAAGTTGATAACTTACAATTATGTTACTTAAATGGTAGATGTACACAAGTCATTTTGATACTTTTAATCTCAGATTTCAAATATAACTGGCAGTCATCCAAGAAAATACTTTAAATAATAATTTACATAATAGCAATGCACATTTATTCCACAGTCCCAAAGGCTAATGAAAGCATTTACAGCATTTACTGTAGTAGAACTTTCGTATAGACATTTGTATTAAATCTCCTTGTATTTTGTTCACCGTACTCACAAGAAAACGATATCACCGTTGTTTTTGAAAGCGCTGAAAGGACGGGATGTCCTCGATGTAGTACAAACAACTTGAAGCAGTGAGGAAAATCTATAATGATTGCATATTACTTTATCTCTGCCAGCATATTTACGTGACCCCTCTAGAGTGAAAGCTGGGGAGTGAAGCCTTTGCATTCCAATGAACTAATGGAGAATGCAGTGTTTTAAACTTTGAGGGCTGTTACTGAAGTGGATCATTTCACTAACCCTTTGGCCTGCAAATGTAAAGCAGTAGAATAGAAAATTGATTGCTTGAAGTTATGTCACATTGACAGTCCTTCAGTACTTGAGGTGCTGTTCTTTCCAAAGTCATTACTCCCAAGGTCTTACTCGTATTGAAGACATTCAACAGTTTAAAAGCCTGGAAAGAATAAAAGAATGTAATTTCTTCCATACAGATACCTTGAATTATGCAAAAGATCAGAGTATAAAATACTATATGTTGAATAGTCTCTATTCAAACTATGTCTTTTCACAAGTTAGTGTGAGAATGTATCACACTGCGTCACAAGTGAAGGTGTAGAGATAAAACCTGATAGAAAACATCTGTGATGTTTAGATATGAAATAATCTTCCTTCATAATATAGGTAAATTTGCAGTCCACCTCCAGATGAAATATCAACTTGAATCTATAGAAAAAGTCATTGTTGTAAAATGTAAAAAAAAACTTGGAATGTAGGAAAAATATCATCAGATAAGCATGACTGCTCAAGAGTAAAAGTAAGTAAGTTTATTAATGTTTGATTTGTGTCCTGAATTGTCTCTCTCTGACAACCATGCCGCTATCGCACTGAGTGGCTTGCACTCCTCTCTACTCTTCTCCATGAGTAGTTCCTAGGCCCGCACCATTCTCTAATCTCCCATTACATCCACAGACACTTATATGCACAAACCTAAACAGTGAGCTTGGGTAGAAATTTGGGGTTCTGCTGGTACTATAATCATAGTGTGTAACTTTAAAATGAGATGTTGAGAAAATAAATGATTTCAGTTTTTCTTGTATCAGAATGTGGTACGTATGCCTAAGTGGTTATTTAAAAATCTCCATTGTAACTGTGGTTTTTGTGCATGCTGTCTTTTGAGAGTACGAGAAATATTCACCAACATTTTGTGAGTGGTCTGCCTTGACTTGGCAGGGGAACATTTGACTGTTAGACGTGACTTATGAACAGGAGGCGTGTTCTATACCCTCTGCTTTGAGCTGGCAAGGTTAGCGACAAACAGCTGAACAACAGGAACAAACGTGACATAGGCCTGCTTGGAGGGAGGGATCAAAGGGTCATGCCCCGCAGTGTGGCCCCACCGAGACCTTGAGACACTGTGAAAACGATTTGACGGAGACAGACGGAGACATTGCAAAGACCAAACCATCCACACAGGCTGAGAACCAAGACTAAAAAATGATAGGTTATCGTTTTTCTACACAGAAAAAACTTTCCCACCCACACATTTCACAGCAAAACCTCAAGGCCATCTAGAGATGTACAGAAAAAGAGTTTTTCAAAAGGGGCAGGAGAAGAAGATATGGAACATGGTGATAGCTAGATAGGTGGATATATGTATATATATACTGTATATATACACACACATACACACACATATATATATAGATAGATAGATAGATAGATAGATAGATAGATAGATAGATAGATAGAACAACATGAGGGGGAGTGCAAAAAAAAAAGACGGGGTCAGAAACAAAGCAGTGTGTGAGAGACACGAACAGGAAACCAACCAAGCTGGAAAACAAGACAGATGACCCTGGCAGAGGCAACAGGCGAGTGCGTGTGACAGGACTTTTTTTTTTCGGGAAGGGAAGACCACACCCTGACCGCCAGCCGATGGCGGGGGTCCAGGATTTACCCTGATTGGTGCCGAGGCTGAAACTGTGTTTTTTGTGTGTTGATAGTGACCATGGTGCCTTCCTTCCCATGTCCTCGCTGACCTGAACTTTCTATCGTCTAGAGTCATCAGAACCATCCAATGGCATGGCTCAAGTCAATGTGGGGAGAATAGGGCTTCTGAATAACCTCTACCAACCAGGGGTACATTTTACTTAGGGGAGCTTATTTGGGTAAAAATAACCACTTGATATATTAAAGGTAAACGCCTCAACTACACTTGTGATTGAAAAGAAAAGAAAAAAAATCGTTTTGGTTTGAAATGCTGACAGCACTGTAACAGACACTTAATTCTTTACATTACTATATACAAATAATACTGGGGGGGGGGGAATGTTCTTGACATGATGTGGGAGTCAGCCCGGCGCCTTCAAACTGGGTTCCGGGCTGAAAGTTTGAGACCCCCGTATTAAACTGACAATAATGAAATTCAAGCAAAATGTATTAACTGACAGAGATTATAATAACACATATAGGTCAGGCAATTGTTCTTACACTGCTCACAAACAGCTGCAATTGACACTTATGGGACACTAGCTTCCCATTTCAGGGCAGGATGGACAGTTCTACAAGCTACAGATACCTCCAATTACATTAGGTAACCTCCCCAAGGCCCTATAGTGCGCCCTCTCTGAGTGGGTTAACAAATGCTGGCGGGCACACAGGCTAGGGCTAGTCGTCATATGTCCTGTTGATATAGAGGCCTGACTCGGGCCAGAGACACAGAGCTAGACCAGCTGGCCATGCCAAACAAGCTCTGCTGCCCTCCGAAATGTTGTGATCGCTGGCTGTGTCTCTGGGCCTAATGGCCAATTTTAAAGTCACATACTGTTCGCTCAGCCCCATTTCTGTTAAACATGTCTACTGAAAGACTGGTAAAATGGCCTGGTTTTAAGGACTGTTGGAGATGGTTAAGCACACAGGGGCTTGTTGTTTACAGTTTATGTTTGTGGTAAATTTTTTGCACACACTTGCATTCGCTAATATTTAAAAGGGGCAGTTGACGGTCGATGATTTTAAAGGGACACTCCTCAATTTGTGTCTGGAATTATCCTTGTGGTTTAAACCAGTGTTACAAAAATGGTTTGGTTTAAAACCATGAGAGCACAGGCCCCTCCCGCACCACCTTCCTCTCTACTCCTCCCCGTACAGCTGTCATAGGTGCAGTACGTTCTCTATCTCCCTACAGCCACCCAAACTTGTGGATTTAAACGTTAACAGTGAGCTGGGGTGTAAAATTGGAGATCTGTTGTCGCAATAACATATCTATATATCTCGCCTATAGAAGTGTAGCATTAAATAGCAAATATTAAATAGCTTAAAGAATGTAGTCTTAGGTTAATAGTGACATGCAACTGTCTTTAGAGTGCATCTGTCTCCAGTGCTGTATTTTCTGCATTTGCTAGTCTCTAGACTGCCCTTAAAATCTATTACTGTGTTGAAGTGTTGACACTTGTTCCTCGTCGCTGCTCATGTTGACTCAAGCAAGAATCCTGAATGAGCAAGTAAATAAAGGAACCTTCTCCCTATGACCTACTGTTCAGCAGAGCCTCTTCCAGGGGTCGGGCCAGTCAAGAGATTTGTCTGCAAGACCATGATTTACAATCCTCTTCTTTGGAAACACAGGGGGGCTGTGTGGCAATAGCACTAGCCTTTGGTGCCACAGCTGTTTTTACTGTCATGGCTGTAAAGCTCCTCTAGCAAGGGAAACAAGGGTGGAGAACCGTGGCACGACAAGCAACACAGGGCGACCTGGAGAGGAACCGAGGATCATGAAAGATCACTAGAGGAAGGGAGGGATGATCAGGGTGGAGGCTTGACATAAGGTTGAGATTGACAGTTGAGGCTTCACACCTCTGAATTTAGACCCAGTGCCAAATGGCAGCGTATTATGTTTTATTTGTGAGCTTCATTTATCTACTGTCAATGTTATGCTCTTATCACTGGTTCTATGAAAGTATTTCGAAAGAGTTTCTAAAGAGTCTAATAAAGAGAAAAAATGGGTTGGGTTTCCCAAATTCCTGCTAGTTCCAGCAGTGCTTTAGTTTCATACAAATCACAGCAAAACATTGAAGGGGTTAGAAATGAGGGGCCTGTTCTGGCTTTCCAAAAATATCATTTTATTTGACATGAAAACTTCACATTTAGCATAATTATCAAACAGGTCTTTTTATATACTCTTCTCTCTCTCTATATATATATATTTATATATATACACACATTTTACAGTTTACTTTACACATGTACAAAATAAGGTAACAAGGATTTTGATAACAAAAATGACTTCAGTGGCAGTCAATACACTGTGCCTTGTTGTTCGAGCCAGCCTGTCAGGTCATGATTTGCTTGGCAACCAGCATTGATGCCGTGTCTTGTTTGTGAGGAATTGGTTACAAAGAGCATAATATCTTTAAATGTCTAAAACGGTCACATTCATTGCAAGAATTGTATAGTGAAATTACTAACGTTCAATTAATGCTAATTACTACTGTTGCAACTGCATGGTGTGGATTGGATACACAATGAAAAATATCGTACATTAGATTGATTGGTCCTATAGAGATAAAGATTACTAAATCGTAAAGGTACAAACCTTAATTGTGTTACTGCACCCCCAGAACCCCAAATTTCCACCCCAACTCTCTGTTTATACATTGATACACCACTGTCTGCAAACATATGGGCGCCTGGGGGAGGGGTAGAGAATGGTGAGCCTAGGACTTCTGTAGGAGGGAGTAGAGAGGAGTGGGGATCACTTAGCACACGATCTGAGTTTTAAACCAAAACAACTCAACTTTCTTAGGAATATACCTTCAACGTTGGGCAGCTCAACTCCTGTAGGGCCAAGAGCCAATAAACAGAGAGGTCCTGCCTCTGTCTATACACGGCCTCAGTGTTTACTTTTGGCAGATTAACATTTAGTTTTCTTTTTCATAATGCACATGCTTTGCTCAATTCATTTCCTTACTGTCATCAAAACACACAGTCTTCCTTTCACACAAGTACACTCTATTCAGAGAGAGAAAATCTCTCCCCATTTCCCACAGTAAACTTTTAATAAAAAAAAAAAACAACAAAAAATATATACAGTAAAACGTCTCAGCTGCAAATGTTATAAATTAGCTTCACAGAATGTACATGTAACACCTGTCAAATCCATGTAGTGTTTCCCGCTTTGCTATCAAGAGTACGATGTTAGTCCATGTGTTTGTACGTATGTTGTGTATGTCTGTCTTTACTGTGCAGAATTGCAGTATATAAGCACATGGTCGCAAACTTAAATGGTTGTCATAGAAAAACAGCCCCTGCTTTTGTCAATGCTACAGTACATGTATAGAAAATAACCACTTGAGAAGTCAACGCCACTCAATACCAATACAATAACAATACAACAAACAGTACACAATATTCAAGGGTGAAATAGTGTACAAGTCGGGGAGATGGCTAATCTTTGGCTCAAATAGGCAAAGAGATTCCCCTATTCTTTAAAAGCTTGAGTTACTTTAATTTGGATCTTAACCAAAGACTTTGTTTTTATCTAAGATGAGTTTTAGCCTTGATTGTTCTTCGTTTCGAGTCCTCTTCTAATTCTTCATATTTGCTTTGTTGTTTTTCCCCCCCACAAAGAGGTGCGTGTTTTTTTTTTCTTTTTAAAAAGAGAGCCCCCCCAAAATGCAAACACGTCTCGTGTTTAAAGAGGGAGTGTGGGGTGGGAGAATACTGTAATGTTCTGAGAAACGAGCTTCACCCCAATCTATCTCTCAAATGTTCAGACAAAGCACTACTCTGCAAGCAAGTCCATCCGTACGGCTTGAAGCGCTCTCTCTCGTTCCCTGTGGCCAGCACTGGGCAGAAAGAACCTGTCTTTTTTTTTTTTTTCTTCATGTCAGTGGTTTTATCCCCACGGACCGTCTCTATTGTAGTCCCTGAAAAATCTGTCTGGGTGAAGCAGTTTTTCCATTTTGTGCCTCAGTGCAGCAGCAGCGGTAATGAAACTGTGATGAGCAGCGAGAGGAAAGAGAGGGGCGCCGTCGACGTTGCGGCCGAGCTTGTCCGCACGCTTTTCCGCACCTCTGGCAGGACGACCACTGGGTCATCTGCTTGAAGATGGAAAGATTGAGAACACACATTAGTCTCACACACACACACACACACTGCACAGTCAGAGCTAATGTAGAAAAACGTAATGTTTTAAAAAAAGGGGTAGTCTGCATTTACTGGCCACAGGGGGCAAAGCGAAGAAAAGACCCTGTAACACATTGACACTGAAATATTCTGAAAGTAGTGCCTCTCAACACCATTATTTAATGGTGATTGGAGGCAAAACAATACTTCTGTTCCAATGGTATGCATGTATACACTACATAAAACACACCCTTAAACACCATCACTGAATGAGCTCAAATTGTTTTAGGCTCGGTGATAATTGGCCGTTAGCTTGTTAACATACCTGCAGGCAATCTGTTGGAGGGGTTGTGGGCCCCACCCCCACCTCCGGCTCCAGCTTCTGCCCCACCTGCACTCTCCGCTTTGGCTACTCTGGCCTCCTGAGAGCCTGAAAGAAGACGCCAAGCTGTCAATTACCCCTCACTTGCGCAGCATCAGTCTAGGAGCACCGGTATAAGGCTGCCACGCAGTTCTCGAACTGGTCACCAGGGCGGACACTTACCATCAGCGGCTATGACATCCACCCTGAGACGGAGGCAGTCCTGCCCGTGGTGGTGCAGAGGTTTGGCTGTAGGGCAGAGGGAGGAAAAGACACAGGCGTTAATTACGGTCTGACTAATGCAATTAACCCCGTCCTGGCCCCTTAATCCACCAGCATTCACACACGTACTCTACACAGTATACGGGTGTAGTGTAAACAGGCACCGCACTGTACGACCGACGCTTTAGGAAGCCATCTGTGTGGACTGGGAGCATGGTGTGTCTTACACCCACGGTTAGGGTCACAGCATGTTGTAGTGGTTGTGCAACTAACTAACAAACTGAGTGTCAACGTAAAAGATGATCTTGGTTTTTCTTGGCGCGCCACGAAAGACCACTCACTCATGGTTAGCAGGCAAACGAACACACTTTACCGTAGTGTCGTATCCCCTGCACGTCATTTCAAAAGTTCCAGAGAAAGCTTGGTACAAACTAAAAAACACACAATGAGAGGAAACTTACAGATATAATAATAGCTTTCTCCTTGGCGGAACTCCTTGCCCAGAGTGAAGGGAGTGAAGCGCTGGAACTTCTCAGAGAACTTCTCGGGAGCGTGCGGGGAAAAGGGGTGGCCGCACTCCCAGCGCATCTGGTCGTAAGACTGGGGCTTGCAGGCCTCGTAGTCCTCGCGCTCCACCATGTAGAGCACGTAGCGCTCGGCGTCCTGCGACGGCACCTCGCCCAGCGGGTAGTGGGGGCACACGATGTCCAGGTAGTCGTTCAGCCTCACCTCCACGGCGTAGCTGTCCCACCGGAACCTGCAGGGAGGGCGGGGAGGGGGGAATCGATTAGGCCGGCGGGCGTGACATCAATCCCAATGGCTGTAGAAACGGCTCGGCCAATAAGGAGGAGTCCCCGTATTCTGTGATTACGTTATCGACCGGCCACAAGTGTCCGCGCACAGCGGGGAATAAAGAGGAGCGCCGAGGAAGGAGGTATCATGCACGCGAGCGTGCACGTGTGCGTGGAGTGAGTGCAAAACACAATACGGAGGAGGAGAGGTTGTTGGGGAATAAGAGTATAAATATGGATGACTGTGTGGGGGCTAGCATGGCGCGGCGCAGCGGTGGGAGCTAGCACTGATCCAGTTTCTCCCCCTCAGGAGCTTGATGATGTTTACAGAGAAATATCAGCAGTCGGTTAGTCCGCCGAGGCAGGAGATGAGTATCGACATCTGCGGGGCTACACACACGCTCTCAGGAACACACACACACACACACACACACACAAGTCCACCCCAAAGAAAAAGACGTTCCAAGTGTTTACGCACAGACACTCCCACACACACACTAACTTAAAAAAAATGCCGTAAATAATTGCAGCTCAAGTCCCGCTCGTGTTTAACCATTTCATTAAAGTCAGGGGTGGGGGGTGG
>JAODLI010029356.1:0-20048 GCA_027575585.1 Percopsis omiscomaycus | reverse complement strand
GGGGGGGGGGGGGGGGGGGGGGGGTTGATCTGTGCATTTTTGGAAGGTGAGACAGTTTGTCGGCTCGTTTCCTTTTCTCTTGAGACTTTTATTCAAATGAGGCGGATAAAGACAACAGGGCTCTGCCAGGCATTGATAGCGAGGCTTCTGAAGGTGGCGGAGAGGAGAACGGGTGAGGAGAAGGGGGGGCGTGGTGATTATGGCCGCCGCGAGGACGTTCGGATGATGATTGTGATAATGATTTCCCATGGCTGTGCGGAGCTTTTGAAAGATTGCAACGAGTTTGTCTCCCACACCGTTTTCCGTCTTGCCTCTGCCTCTCAAACATGCAACTTGTAATTTTCTACATTCCTAACACCCTGTTTCTCTTTCACAGATGAGAGGCACGTGGATATTTTAAGCCCTGTAGTCGATAACAGTTAACACTAAATTACTTTTTGTGGAATGAAAATATCCAAACTGTTAACAAAGCAAAGAGGACAAAACAGGTGCCAATGGAAATTGTTAAAATGGGGTCTGAACGTCTGAGTCTAGTACTAAGAACTGTCCTGTTTTCAGCAGGACAATAGTCTCACGGGGCCAGACTTATTATCCTACCATCTAAAACGTCTGGGGACATTGATGAGACAATTTGGCTTAAAAGATGGTGGAGCGGTAAGAGTTTGAAACTTCTAACCCAATCCGACACCTTTTGAAGGCAGAGTTTAATATAGGGGCGGTGATTCAATTCAGTAGACAGAACGTGGCTTTGGGGTGGAATATGTTCATACTGTGTGTTTGTTGTGCTTTGATTTGAACTGGGATGTCGATTTGAGTTGTTATTGTTATTTTCTCATTTTCTCATTTGTTTGACATCTTTTATTTACACAGAAAACCCGTTTTCTTAATCCTGATGTCTTGTGAATTTGTATATATGTAGTCCACTGGTAGTGTACATGTGAGTGAATTCATGAAATGAACTAGTATAATGAAAGTATACTACTTTTTGTTAGGGGTTAGCCTGGTATAACCAGACCCAAAATTCACTTTCTGAATTATATGGGTCTGGCCACACTCCATTGGAGATTGTTTCCAGTCGTTGCATCCTAATGGGTGTAGACCTCAGGTTAATTGTGAAACTATTGGAGCAGCCTTTAACCAATTGGCTTTGTTCGTATCGCTTCATCTAGCTCTACCACCGCGCCATTGGAACTACATTTTGAAACAAATACTTGACTTCAACTTCATCGCACTTAGCCACTCCCACTGGCCGCTGGTTGGTCTGCCCTTCAGAGTGGCTGAGTGAATCTTTATGCGAACAGGGTTTCCAGACTAAAATCTTTCAGCGAATACTGAGCTGAGAGCAATAGTCTGGCAGAGCAAGGCTGCCTCCTTCTGAAATGAAATTCAAAATCAGAATATCTTGGCATATCTGGACATACTATCCTTCCAAGCAATTCCAATTCAAGGTTTTGTTCGCTACAGCAACTACAGAGGCTGCTGTATATACAGTACCATCATCTTGTGCATCTGTACGGCAGCAAAGCAACAACAATTGCTTTATTGTTGCTAGCCATGTAAATGTTGTCCAACCCACAACCCAACTCCTCCCTGTTCAGATGTTCAGTCCACTGCCGTTTGAGTATCCTGGGGCAGGATAGTCTAGTGGTCTGGGTGTTGGACTCCCAGCCAGAAGGTTGTGGGTTCGATCCCCAGAGTTGGCCTACCTGTAAGCATCCTTAAGCAAGATGCCTAACCCCTGCCTTCTCCATGTAATAGCACCATGAGATTGTAAGTCACTTTGGATAAAAGCATCTGCTAAATGCCAAATTGTAATTGTGTTCATTTAACATTACACTGTCCTAAATGCAGCCACAGTCCCACTGGAAACTTTGACTAAAGCTAGCTGAATAAAATTTGTGCATCAAACACACTTTGTTCTGAAACCAACCAATAAACAAGTCGGCACCTGATTTCGCCAATCCGTTTGAGCATTGTTTGATTTTAAACAGTAGTGCTGTAGCAATGATCTGAAACAATGTCAAGGCCAGGACTATTTGAAGTCTAAGAAAGAGCAAGGGGTGTTGACTTTTAATTTGTTCCTTTCACAGTCAGCGTATGAGAACATTTGCAAAAGTTCCACTCCAGGCTAGTATTGCTAGCAATACAATCTTTCTGAATAGCTGAAGTCGTTTTTACCCTTGCCTGCAATCATAGCTCTGAAAGTGCTTTGTTTCATCCAAACGAGTTTCAGTGCTGGATTTAATATACTGTATGAATTATATTGTTGAGTTTATGAACAGCTTTTGTGCGGTGAGTGAGTGTCAAGCATGTGGACACCTGTGGGTACGCTATGGTGTTTATTAAAACCCGCTAAAAATGGATACATGACATTGGATAAATAACTATATTTGTTTGTATTTCTTTTATTGTAAACTGTGCATCACTATCTAGACAGAAAAATGTCTAGATAGTGATGGCATACTGTTTCAAAAGGTCTACATGCCTGAGCTATATTCTTTGGAATTTGTGATATATGGCAGTCTCTATAGGACTTCTGAACACAACTATCGTTACTTCCGGAACATAACAAGCTAGTTCCCGTTTCACTTTGGCTCCCTATAGTTAGAGTATTCAGGCATCTGGAAAACAACCGTTTTAACCCAGCTGCTATAGTCTTCTAATGGTCTTCAAACGTCAGATACTGTATATAGATTTTGGAAGAACAAAAAACATCAATTAGTTCTACAATTCAAGCTAACCATGATTAAAAAAAACAATTGATGGTATATGATCTGATGGCCTTCTCAGATCTGTCGCCTTCTGTCCACCCTCCCCTCAACACCGAGCTCTAATCTACCACCGGGATCGAGATTATACATCATTTAGATTAAGCAGGAGCTGCCCTATAGCCCTCCTGAGCAGTCCCAATCCCATTTGACCCTTCGACAGCCTGAATCAGGTCACATTTCTCAGCACGTGTTCCTGCTCTGTGGGCCTATTAGACACCTGAGTCATGTGCAGACATTTCAGATGATGTCTTTAGACTGCTTGCCAATTCCACGCTGTTGCTCACTGCTAAATATAATAGTAAAAAGTGTGTGTGTGTGAGGCTCAAGGACAGTCGGTTTTATTTCATGGAAATAAATAAATGAATGAATAAATACATTCTATTATATTCTATTTCTATATTTAAGTTTTCAAACATTTTCAAATGATCTTGCGACCCCCACAAAACCTTTAAAAACCTGCTCTGGGACAAAAAAGAAAGATGTGTACCTATAAATCGTGGTTCTAGTGAATTGAACAAAAGTGTCTTTGTAAACCACAAAACCTGTATGCTCTGTTTGTGTGTGTGTGTGTGTGTGTGTGTGTGTGTGTGTGTGTGTGTAAATCTGTCCCATGCATGCCTATTCGTATCTGTGTTGTTGGAAACAAAGGAATCCCCAGAGGCTTTATGTTCCATTGCGGTACCAGGCAGTGGCACTTCTGAGGAAGCCGGCCACACTACTGTTTATCACCAGGCTACGCTGATGTCAACCCGCACTGAGTGGGGACAGTGTGACTAGCACTGACAGGCCGTTCACAGACCAACACAATTCTCCCTCACAATGGCACCCACGGTGAAGGATGTCACCCTCGCTGATGGCTGATAATGGCTCCTCCACAATCACCTGCTTTTACAGCAAAAGCTGTGGGCAGGGCTGTCGAGGAAATTGAGGGAATGCGACTGTGATGGGTTCACAAGTTCAGGACAGCCTAGGTTATTGCAGTGCCGGCAAGCCCTCGGCCGCGTTCTAAAGCAGAGCCTTGACACTTCACTGCTGATTTCTTTCAGGTCACTAATTAGGCAGAGTTGCTTTCCTAGCCTAATTTCTTATCAGAGCCACGGAAAAGCCCTTCGAGGGAAACCGAAGAGGGCTAATTTCTCTTGATCCTCTGCATTTCTGCTGACAACACCTCTCTCTCTCTCTATCTCTCTCTCTCTTGCTCTCTCTCTCTTTGCACTTGGTTGATCCGTGTCCTCGTCTGGCCGCGACATTGATCTCCATCTGTGTCACAGGTTTAAATTAGTTCTTAATTTCTTCGGAAACCTTGCCTCAAATAGGTCTGTGCTATTATCTGTCTGTACCCTGCTAGAGCGATGCTGCGAATTTAAGGGAAGAAAAACAATGATTCTGCCTTTGAGAGGCCGTTGTGTTATGTACCACGCGACTGCCGCCGTCCCAATTGAGATTAGCCCTTTGAAACTCCTTCCTCATTTTAGTGATTGCATTTTAATATGACCCTTCCTGGCCCTTATTAACATAGCACCTGAGGGCAAACACAGCCCTGCACCATAATTGGCCAGCCACGCTTTACATTCCTCAGCAACAGGCGGCCAATATAGGCCACGTATTTAAATGGCGGCAATTTTCTTGGGAGTTTGGTTTCATTTTTTTCATTATAGAATTAATCAGTTTTCAGGTTAAATCATTGCGGTGTATTTGTTTTTAATTATTCTGGGGACACAGTGGAGGCTAATTCCCTTCAGTGAGTCTGAATGGCCTTATAGCCAGCTAGAAAATGGACAGCAGTCAGCATATAGGCGTGCGGAGTCAGCACGTTTCTATATGCAGGAATAGTAGAAGATACTTATAAGATATTTATTGTCTCAATGTATAAAGTGTCTGGCTGGTATTGTGAAGACCGTACTTGACAGATGGAGCACCCACATGCCATGACACTGCATGGAGTTTAGAGGCATTTGCGGCACAGTACGTCACATTTGACCCAGATTTATTTGTTATTTTGTGGCTCTGCGGACACTGCCCCCACCGCTCTCCACCAGACCAGACCACATCGCTTTGAAACAGCCATCCATACAGCGGAGAGCGGTGCCAAAAACATGCCAGAGATTTTTTTAATCTAAATGGCAGCTATTACGCTAACACCAGCTATTAATGATAGAGAAGGGAGGGCAGGACATTACCCATCATCCAAAAAAAACTTTATTTAGAGAGACATAAGAGGATTCCCGCTCCCCTACGCTGCCACATTCACATGGATCATAACGTATTTAGAAGGGGGGCTCTGTGCTAGCGACCTACAACGCTGACAGCACTTTGAGGTCGGTCGTGATATGAGCGGGCAGATTTGTGGATTTATGTTGATGCCGTGTGTTTTCTGTTTTTTATGTTCATCAGCCTCAGCGGGACTGCAAAGCTATGCTGATTTAACTGGATGATTATATTATTTGATTGATTTAAGAGCTATTCACTTTTCTTTACCTTTTTACTTACTTAATTACTTTTACTCACCAGGGAATGATACTCAACATGCTTGACTTTTTCCAGCTGTATTCTTGTTGCTATTTTTACACAGCTGTGCTACAATCCAATACTTAACAGCTCTATAGAAGAGATACTGTGAGATTAAAGGAATACAAGACAATACAACAAGTGTATCAACTATTCACCCCTCACCTCCTGGAATGCTGGAAGAAAAAAGGTTGTACACTTACCTTCAAGGAGAATGTACAGCTGCAACATTTTTCTGATACAATTGAGTTGATAAAAAGGGATCGATAAAACTACTTCCTAGATTTAATTTTTTTCTTGTTGTAGAATTGTAGCCATTAACCTTCTCACAAACTCACTTAAGTCTTCCGTTTAAGATAATGAGGTGGGACAGGGGGGTGGAGCTTAACCACCCTGCCGTACGGACGCCATGTTGTGTCTTGACAAACAAGGACTGTAAACTGTGCTCTGCCGTGGCTTAGAAAAACATAGGGAGACAAGTCCTTTTGTGGTCAGGGAGTGGCATTCAAAAACAGACTCGACTCCTGTGAGAGGCAATAAGATGATTTCAATAGCTTGAGAGGAATGGCAGTGTCATCTGAAAAAGCAGTGACATTTACCTCAGTTGGGGGGGTGCCTCCCCTGACGCTATTCTAATAAAGGCACCAAGATGGAAGGGGCTCGGAAGCAAATATCCACCCGTCCGCCCGCCTTCCCTGTCATTTATCATTCCTCTCTCCCGACGGCTGTCACTAGCTTCAGCTCAGCTGATGGGTAGTAACAGACACATTTTGCTGCTGTTTTTCCTCCCACAGCAAAGACTTCTCATTTTGCTTTGTAGATATGGGGCTCTGATGTCTGCAGTGATAATCCAGATAATAATAAAGTGACATTTGGGGGCATAGTTTACTCAGGAAAGCACTCTATGTATTGCGGTATGCACAAGGTTATTCAATGCCAGGTTATTTTTTTTTACTATAATCAAATTAAGTGATGTTCTGTTAATAAACATATACTCCCTCAATATCAAGAGAATATTACACCATTATGGAGAACTACCAGTTGGTCTGACCCTTATACAACAATATACCTTACATTTACGTTTACATTTCCAGCCTTTAGCAAACGCTTTTATCCAAAGAGACTTATAATAAGTACATTTGTCAATAGCTGAATAGGTCATACACCAGTTATGGTAAGCAGACAACATTCTGTTAGAATAATGACAGCATCATGTCATTAGGGCCAAGTTAGTTATACATTTTGCAACATGCAGTACATATCAGTCAATCCTCAAAGTAATTTCTAAGTCTCCAGAAGTGCTACATTTTATAAGAGGTGATTTAAGAGGAAAGGGATTTTTATTTTTTTATTTTAGATAGAAAATAGAGGTGGAGGATAAGGGATCGTAATAGAGAATTTCAGCTAGTGGGAGTGTTATGAGGTAGAGAGGTCAGTTGCCAAGGTGGATTCTGAAGAGGTGAGTCTTAAGTCTCTTGCGGAAGATGGGTAATCTTCTGTAGCTTCAATCACAGTGGCAATACTGAATCTGGCACAATTATCGAATACAAACTTTTTTGTTCAGTTCATTTGTGTTTGTCAAATTCTTTTCAGTTTGCTGACAGTGAAAACAAAAGCAGCATTGTTGTTGTGCGCCTGCTGTAGTGTGGCTTGGCATTATCATTGTTATTTATTAATTTCAGCCATTACCATATCTATTCTTGACTATTTTCCTAACAGTTGGCTCTCTTCGGGTGAGGCAGACAGAAATTCATACTTACCAAGGACACAACCAAAACAAACACAAAAACACAATGCCCTCATGGGAATTACTGAGGTTCACCTCAGAAATTTGAAAATGACTCTAATCATGCGGGCAAATAATTCTCATTTAAATGAGTGCCGGGTGTATTTAATTAGCATGAGTGAAACCGAGGAGAAGAAAATAGAAAGACAGAGAGGAGAGGTCATCTGTGGGTAAGAAAGCTCCAGTCTTGAGTTTACCGGGGAGCGACACTTGTGGTAAGTAAGCGGTCACTTTGTAACCAAACTGTGTCTCACATGTAGGCCCTTATACTCCCACTTTTAGTTTTGCCTTTTCTCTCTGGTGGACCAACCCCAACTTCTTGACGTGGTTGTCCCGCCAATGCCACACCTGAGCCCAGATTCCAAAAACACCGAACTGCCAATGGAAAGGCTTTAAAGTATGAGAAGTAGCCTGAATTGTGAATGTGTCGCGTCAACCAGCAGTAAATAGCAGCAAAACATGCACGTATTTATATGATACTGAGCTTTAAATATACATGTGCACAAATGTAAGACGGATTAAAGAGTTTGATCACCATGACAGGCCTGAGAGGAATGAGGAGAAGGGAGAAATCGCCATTGACTGTGGATTAGAGAGGGGGCCAGCACATGGCCCTGGGCTGAGCACAGCTCACTATATATGGACTGATCAGGCGCAGGCAGGCCTCACGCCTACAGCACAGCACAGCACAGCACTGCTGCTTCGGTGGGCTCTGCCCACCAGCTTATCCGTGTGCATTCGGCCTGGATGCTCTCCCTTCCCCTTTCCCCTGTGTCTCATCCCTCCATTGACACATCTCCCTCACTCTCTACAGTACTGTGGCCAAACTGTGCGTGCTCCCACGCACACGTGCTCATACTGTATACGCACACACCCACGACCACCCTGCCAAGTTCACACACATGCACATTTGTAGCCTCCGCGGGGGAGACGCTTGGTGTTTGTTCCCAGCACCTTGTGCATCCCCACGTGGCTTTTTACAGCCAGGCTCGCTGAAGGCTATTCCCCCGAAGTAGACGCCTCCGTACATAGCTCTCTGCTAGCATGTTATAGATAGCGGGTGAGAGCTGCCGCATTGTCATTGTCATTGTCTTGCCATTGGTTTGTTCAGCCATCTGCGCACTCACCAAAACATAATGAGACGTGCCATGGTCATAATCATGATGAACTATGATGGACAAACAGGAGAGAGAGAGAGAGTGTGTGTGTGTGTGTGTGTGTGTGTGTTTGTGGCACATCACATTTGTGTGTGACAGTACCCAACAAAAGTGCTTCATACTTATTTTCGGTGGTTAGGTAACCAATGGATCTACTAGCTTGGTTTACTACTGTGAGTGTCTCTGAGCTACTTGACATTGATATGTTAGAGGGACATGTCTACTATTGCTTCTTGGTATTTGTTGTCTATACATCTACACTCATGTGTAGTTTATGTCTTCATTTTTGCACATTTATTGTTACTCTTTGAATAGAAGGCGTCTGATACTTATTAAGGAGGATTATTTACCGATGCCCCAGGTATGGTCACGCCATGTTATGCGTATGTTTTGAAAATCAAGTCACTTATACCCTAACAAGACTGATGTAAATCTAGATTTCAAAATAAGAAAGAAATAATCTGAAAGACTTGCAAAGTAAGTGCGTTTATACCCTTTAAATGTTGGGATCAAAACACGAGTACGAACAGAAAAATATGCAAATCACTGTTGTCACTTTAGGATTAGCCCGGCTGAACCAGACAGCGAGAACACACAATTAAATCCCAAACAAGAAATGTGCTACTGACGCCCCCGAAAAAGATTTGATAAGGAGCGATTGTGCGTCAATCTCTCCTTTTTGTCTTGTCGCGGCATGCACCCCTGAGAGAACCCATTAAGGAACAAGCAGCCGGACAAGCACGGTTACAGTAATTCATTGTGGCACGTGTGACCTCCCCTTAGAGACACTGGTTCTTCTCAGTGCTAAGACCCTATAGCAGCCCCTGGCTCTGCTAATTTGGGATTTATTAAAGCATTCGTTTGTAGTGGGCGTCGGGGTACCATTTAATTGGCTCATTCGTCATGTCATTTGGTTCCACCTCTCCGTTCTTTTCTCCTGCATTCATCTCTTTTCTCACAAATTCATGGTTTGCTAGCGAAAAGCCAACATGGGCCCTTCATATGATGCCGTTTACTGCCTTATTTCTGCGACTCGTTTGTTTCCCCGACAACAGCAGTGAGTCATGGTTGAAGGTGGACCAGTCATTACGTTGATGACGCCATCACCTGTCACTATAGAGATACTACTGTAAAGAAGTGCCATGAGATTGACATAGTTTGACATGTCAGAGGTTCTACTCTTGTGGTCTGTCCAAGTTAAGAATTGCTGCTTATTGTTGTTCCATTTCTAGTACTTTCCTACCTTTGTATAGTTTTATGCGTCAATAAATGCCCAAGGAATCCATGAAGATTAAAATGTTTCATCTCTTATTGACAGATTTACAGTATCTCATTTTTATGTTGATGAGTTGTGTCTATGGTCACACATAAGAAAAATAACAGTCCAATTCCTTCTTCAACTAGAAGAATATTGCTTAAATGCCTCCGCTTGGCGCTTGCGTCTTACAGACTGTAACAATAAATACGTTTAAGAGAATTAAGGTCATGCCTGTGGTTTGCAGAGAACATGCCGCAGTTTTCTTCCATTTTTTTTCATAAACAACAGACAGAAAAATATAAAACTCTAGTGTCAGTGATTGATTTATAGAGGTATGGGTAAATATTCCCTTCAGAGTTATTACAGTTCATACCATATCTCTCCGCAGTACAGTCTGTGGTCCCTTGTCTCTTAAACCGGCTTGATTTCAATGAACACTAGCTAGCTTGCCATTTATTGGACCATGCATCATGGTTTTATCAGGCCACTGTCTCGCTACTCAGTGGGTTGCAGTAAAAATAAAGAAATCGAGGAATAAAACAATACACATCTATCCCTAGGTGAGCTGTCCTTTTCCCTGGTGTGCTATTAAAGGTGTGGAGGATGCAGACGAACCCATCTTGTTCCATTCTCACGCTGCACTCAGCAGCGGTTGGGTGAAGCAGGGTTTAATGAATAGTGTGTGTGTGTGTGTGTGTGTGTGTGTGCGCGTGTGCGTGCGTGCGTGTGCGCACGCGTGTGTGAGTGTGCGCACGCATGTGTGCTTCTGTGTTTTTCTAGAGAGCTTGACCAACAGGATTATATAGCTGTCACAGCTGTCAGTCAAGCCACCAGCGCACCCCCCCCCCCCCCACCCCCCACTCATCTGAAGCACTCATCCCATCCATGTGCTTTCGACAGATGTAACCATGGCAACAGAGATATAATATGATAGCTGTGTTTTTTGTCAAAGCCTCTGCCCCACTACCTGTAATCGTTACCTGTCTAGTGCGCGTGTGTTCTGTTGCATGAGAGTCTCTTTTAAATTGACATACAAGTAATTATATATTATTTGTTGGGTTGTATTTATTTAAATCAGTTTTAAAGCAGAATTATATATACAGGGTATACTGTATATTGTAGCTTTATATGTTTTCCAAAAGCCCATTTGGAAAGGTGTTTTTGATACACAATACACCGTGGTTTAGCTTGGCTGGGATCGGTTTAGATTTCTGTATTTATTCAGATATGTAAACATCTGTGTCTACGCCATGACATTAAGTGTGTGTGTGTGTGTGTCTGTGTTTGTGTGTGTGTGTGTGTGTGTGGTGTGAAATCTAGGTCAGTCCTGTTGCAACCCACTGGTGAACCCTGTAGTCAAACTGCGGATCATTCTGCTGACACGTGTACTACGCATATACTAGGCGTGTGCACGTGTCCCACAGCATGCCTTCTATCCCATCCATCTTGCAGATCTAGAAGATTGCAGCGCACCGATGCCAGATCTAAATCACTGTGAGCCGTCACCAGTGGGTCAGCACTTGACACCCTTTGTACTCTATTAGAGTGGTTCATTTCTAATGGAATCTGTGCATTGGAATTTACAAAGGAGTACTTTCGCCCTGCTGGTTGGTCCGTGGGGCCCCTCTGCTCGGCTGTCTGGTTCACTGTCAGTGTGCATAGCTGCGGCCTGGGGGACCGCAAGGCATCTGCTGTTATTGTGATCACAGGCCGGGCTAGAGACCACATGCGGCGGTGGAAGGGATTCATTAAAGGAAAGAAAGATGGTCATCTGTTTCTTCTCCATTTTTCTGGTTGTAATTAAAGATGCAGCCGTAGTCGGACTGGTGTCCTTCATGCTTGCTGGGAAGGGTAGCTGACCCCCTCGAGAACTGCTCAGCTGTTGCACTGCTTTAATTAAACACTCCATGCCAGTAAAAATGCTTGGTTACTGATGGTTTGCAGAGACACTGGAGGGTTGCATACATTGTACTGAAGACAAGTTAACAAATACAGTACAGTAGATAGGTAGTGTGTTTTGTGCTGACTAAATTAACTTTTTTCACAACAATATAACATGCTATCAGCTTGTGGTAACATTGTAAAACAGTTGTGAGTAAACACTTAACATGCAGGCATTTGTTTTCATTTCTTCTGTTTTATTCTTCAGACATTCTTTTGGTTGACCATTAGCAAAGCAAAGAAGGGGCCCAGTCCAGCTGTGAGTTGCCTACAGTGTCACTTCCTCTTTTTCCAATTGGTTGACTGAAAATTAAGGAACAAGTGATGTGCACTCAACCAAGAATAGTGAACCTTTCAAGACTTTAGCACACCCTTTTGCTTGAGAATATTTATGCCCATATGACTTTTTGTATGCCAGTTAAATAAATGGCAAGTCCATATTGGACGGGGGTCTGCAATATTTACTGCTATAACACAGGCTTAAATGTTATGCTGTTCATATTGCTGTTGTCTTGATGTATAAATGCTCAGTGAACTATCATGGATCATCAAAAGAAATATGAAGATAAAAAAAAACAGGAATAGAACAGATAGATGTTTTCCTGAAGGTACAGATAGATGAAAGTATTTTAGTGATGTGCTTTACCAATTATAGTTAGTGACACACCGCATTTGAACGTTGCATTTGAACGTTGCAAGTCACGACCCTGCCTGGTCTCTGTCTCTGTTTCTCGTTGTTTTGTCTCTTGTCCTTGTGCCCCCTGTCTTCCATGGTATGTTCCCCTAGTGTGTCTACCTTGTTCCCCTGTGTTCTTCCCAGCCCCTCCCTTGCTCCGCCCTGTTTCCCTTCTATGGCCCCTCCCCTTTACCCAATCACCTCCCTCACCTGTTTCCCGTTCCCCAATCATTTGTTTGTCTACGCCGTAAGCCATGTTGTGCCTAGCTCCCATATTGTGCCTAGCTACCTTGTTCATAGTTCTAGTGTACTGTGTATTATTGGCTCCATTAATACTCCTTGATCTCAGAACTGGTTCTGCCCGTGTCTGCACCTGGGTCCTAACCAGTGGGGATGACAATATCATCCCCACTGGTTACAAATTAGTTTTCTTGGTTTTATTAGCTAGAAATAGGCCATCATGTAATAAACTGCCCATTAGCTTTCAATAAGCCGGTAACCCCTGGTAATGATTCTTCAAAAATGGTAGCAATAGGCCTGACTAGAGCGTGAGAATGACGATCATAATGAAATGATGAAGACTGAGCTGTAGTTCCCTGAAACGGAACAGGCTATCATCAAAGGCTATTGTCAGCTGCATAGAATTTGACAGTAATAACCTTTGTGGGGGGACACTTTAATGCTCGCTTGTCAAAAGGCTTTCCCAATGCGCCTCACATATAACCTGGCCCCACTGGGACACTTGTTTATAAAGAGAGGGGGAGAAAAGACAGATCGCCTGGCTGCTCACCTGCGGGGGTGCGACACCTTAGTTTTGATTAGGGACCTTATTTAGGTTTCCCGGCAGCACTAGGTGTTGTCGGTCATTGTTTGCTGTTTTTGTACTTTGCGTTTGTGGTTTTTGTATTAAAGTACGCTTGACGCGTAAACCGCTTCCACGTCTGCCTTCAGTTTTCCCTCTGGCACGCGCCTACTCTCGCCACCCCACAACGCATCATTACAAATGGACACATGACCGTGCAAGTGAAACGAGGAAGTGGAAAGCTGGAAATACAGCCAGTGTGTGTTTTGGGTTATTTAGACATTGTTTATGTGTAAACTGCTTTAAGGGAAGATAGTCAAGTAATCAGCCCAAACTCATTTCCTTCCTTACTGAACATCAAGTTGTGTAAAATGGAGAGCAAACACAACATTGGTGATAATGGGTCAAGACCACAAACAAGCGCTGCATTTCTCTTATCTTTTCAAGACTTTTTACCTTTGTCATGTTTTCCAAATGCCATCAAAATAATAGCTTCACATCCCATCAATGTCTGAGTTATAGGGGAAGAATGACAGGGCAGTGTTTGACTTCCAGCAAATGTGGTCTTAAAGATGACGGTTGAGGATACTGTAGAGCTGCTTTGATCCTCCACCTGCTTTGGCGCCTTTGAAGCCTGGCACTTTGGATGAAAAAACAAGAATAAAATGAACTTCTGACCACAGAGAGGTTATGCCATGGGTCACAAACCAGAATCATTTGAGGAATTGTTACAGATGCAGGCTTCCTAGCTTCCATGGCATTTGATGAATCTTTATATTTAATATTTGGCACAAGATAAATTGCACTAATTGGGAAAAAGCAAAAATAGCATTGAAATGAATTGATTATCATTGATTTAGCTCTTGCACTTTGTGAAAAGTAAAACAGTTGAATTGTGAATTGTGGAATCATTCAAGTGTGCAAGAATGCAGAATTACAGAAAGTGTTCATTGGGGCTCAAAAAGTCTGCAAGAGAGCCTTCATGCACCTGGGGATTGTCCAGACGGACAGCCCTGAGCCCTCATGGAAATACCACGAATGCAATGTCAAACAGTGTGGACATTGAGATTGGGCCAGAGAAACATATCCAGGAATATAGCTTACTTGCCCCCTCCCCAAAATGCCAACAACAACACAGAGACACCACTGACCCATTTCCCCTTTTTTCTCCTGAACAGATGGAGCCGTGAGTTAGCATGTAGAGGACAATCTGGGACTATGTGTGTGACGGGCTGTGGTCTCTCTCTATCTCTCTGTCTGTCTGCCCACCTGGCAAGTGCTCCCGTGCCCCCTCGTTGCCCCCCTGTCCCACTCTCGGGCGATTACCGCTCTAATCCATATTTAATGGCTTCAGCAACGTGCCCGTGCCCGCGCCCATGCCCGCGCCCGTGCCCGTGTAATAGACAGTACGGACACATGCAGGAGGAGTCAACGTCTCAGGGTGGAGTTAAGAGAAAAAGTTGACTCCTATTGGGCTGTCCCTCTCTCGCTGCTGTTCAAGGATATCTAGACAATTTGGACCTAATTTCCCCATCTTTTTTGAACAAATCAATCAATGAAATAATTCCACTTATGCCTGGAACACACTATAAAGCTGTATGATTTAGCGGTGCTGTGATCTGATCCGGTTCGATTTTGGAGAGGGCCACACATTTAATAGAGTAGGTTTGCTTGTGTTTAGTCTGGGCAAGTTGTATTATTTATTTTTTTAGTTAAGAGAAAGTTTAGTCCTATTGGGTTGTCCGTCTCTCGCTGCTGCGTAGGCATTCCGTATAGCCTACGCTGTAAGGGAAGAGGGGTGCATGGGTGGGGGGGGCGGAGGAGAGAATTATGAGTTTGTCAAAGATGATGCCTTCACGGGCTGCACGTGCATCCTGTGGCTTTGCAAGTGTGTGTGTGTGTGTGTGTGTGTATGTGCAAGGGTGTGCACCCACCCCCCGACCTCCCTCTCTGCTCCTTTCATGTTTTCCTGGGTGAGCAGAGTGCTGGTATCAAAGTGCAGTAACACAGAGATGTGTGTTCCTTCATCTCACTGCCGTCACATGGAGGGTGGTACGTTTTAATGCCCCCAGCAAGATCATTGCACTGATGTGCCTGCATCCTGTGTGTGTGTGTGTGTGTGTGTGTCTGTTTATAGGAGTGTGCGCGTGTTTGTGTGTGTGAGGTGTGCGCGTTTGTGTGTGTGAGGTGTGCGCGTTTGTGTGCGTGAGGTGTGCGCGTTTGTGTGTGTGAAGTGTGCTTACATGTGTTGTATTGGTTTGTTTTGTGTGTGTCTGTGTGTATATTTGTGTGTTTGTCACATGTTTGTGTTTTTTTTAGTATGCGTGTGTTTGCATGGATGGTTAAACGCTTGCTTTGTTTGTGTGTGACATCTGAATATGGGAATGTGTGGCGGGTTCCTGTGTGTGTGTGTTTGCATTATTTTTTTGGTTTGCATTGTGTGTCTGTTTGTGCTTCCGTCTCTTTGGTGCGGGGAAATCCAGCTAGCAGATGAGTACCAACCTTCCCTTAGTTCCCTTCGCACTGCACAGAGCAGGGAAGTGTTTTATACCTTACCGCTGTTCCTATATGGACGCTTTGTTCATGATGCAGTACACAGTATGCAGGAAACTCAAGCAGATGTGAAATATCAGTGGGTGGCTTATGTATACATAATAAGATTCTCTGTGATGTCAGTCCTCATTATTTCAGAAAGCGAGAGGGTGTCGACGGTTCCACTAGAGTTAGAGTTTTGCTAAGACTAGCAACTTAATGGTAATAACCACAGAAAGCTTCAGTACAGGTATTTGGTTCATGGGGTTTTTGTTTTGTTCAAGGATATCTAGACAATTTGGCCCTAATTTTCCCATATTTTTTGAACAAATCAATCAATTAAATAATTCCACTTATGCCTACACAGTATAAAGCCTTATGATTTAGCTGTGCTATCTGATCTGGTTCTATTTTAGAAAGAGACACAATTTAAGAGTTTTTTTATGGTTTTAGTTTGTAATTGTTTTCGGGCCATTCGTGTGCTGAAATTTTGAAAGAAAAACAGTTTTGAATGCATTGTTTAAGCTAGATAATACAAATATATATTTGTTTTTCTATTGGCTTTTTACTGCCTCACTTTGCAGCTAAGTGTTTTCCTCTGTTCCTCTGTTTTCCTCAATCTGTGCACTTCACTTTGTGAACATTAGTACACTAAACCCACCACCGGGCAGAATCTGTACACAACACTGTGGAAATGTTTCTGCCGACGTGTACAAACAGCCTTTCCCATTTTATTGACTGGCCTTCTGGTCATTACATTTCCAAGAATAAGTTATTTCTTCAGGAAGCTTTTTAGAGGATCCAAAGTAATTTACTGTATGATGTACCACAAGGCATTTTTTTTCATTTGTAGTGGAATGGACATACTGTATGTTTATATTTATAACGTCAAGCATTGATCTTTCACTCTAGGCCCTTTGATGATACTTTTACTGTAGATAGTACAGGGCTTGTTGAGGTTTCAGTTGAATGTTCTTGTAAAGACTTTGAAATACTTCACACAATATTTGATTAGGTCTAGCCGCCTTCAGAAATCCAACGTTACACACGTTTCAAAAACCCAAACGATCACCATCGCCTGTGCCCTTCAGAAAAATCGAACACAAGACCTTTACACCAGAGAAAAGCGGAAAAAAAATGTTGAGAGCTAAGTCTGTCCCGTGACCACCATCAATATCCTAGCAACAGACTCCCGGGAGGGGGGGGGCTCCGTAATCTCTCCCATCTGGCCAATTAACAAGGGGCGGAGGGTTTGTAGAGTGAGATCTGGAGTTAACACGCGGGACGAAAAGGCTAGCATCCCAGCTCTATCACATCCACTCCACACCCAGGCTATATCTGTAACCCCACCACTGCACCAACTGCAACACCGTTCAACCCCGCCAACAACCTGCCCCCAATCGTGTCATCGCTCTATTTTTCTGCTCATTTCTGCCCTCGTGATTTGATTAGGCACCTCACCACTTGTCAGTCCGATGTCGCGTGGGGCAGATAGCTGCTGGGCTCTGGCCACCTGCCGAGCGCTAAGCTGTTCCAGTCCTGGTGCACCGAAATAGCCTGCTGGTGAGGTTAACTCCTATATTTACCTATCATTTCGTGAGCGGAGGGCCTTTCTTGAAACTGGAGAAAGGGGGAACTCTGAATGGAGTTGTAAGGAGACGTCCTACTGAAAGTTTACGTTCACGGTACGGAACGGTGGATCCCACTTTATCCGGGCGGAGTGGTGTTGGATCAGGCTCACCCTGTGTCCCAAAGGGCCTTCATCTCCGAGAACAATCTGACAGCTCTTCACCTGTTCTGTTGAAGGCAGACAATAAAATCTATGCCCCCGTGCTTCTTTCATCTCTCAGAGATGCCATTGTGGGGACTACTATGCCTGTACTCAGGCACATGGGATGCATGCAGCACTCCGTCATGAATTTTTCAAAGGTTTTGTTCCCAGTTACAGTGCTGAAATAGAGCTGGTTACTTAACCCTCCAAAGTGTGCGCCATTTCACTATCAATGGGTTCCCTGTGAAGGGAACATCGCTATAGATGCTGCTGTTCTACTTTCCTACAGGTACATAACTATAGTACCCGTACAGTTTATTAAGATTAAATTTACAATTTATTACAGTGGGTACAGAAACACACCGTGCCATAAAGTTACGACTTTAATATGGTGTCCCCAGAATCCCATATTTCATAGCGTAGCGAGGTGTGCCAACCACAGACTTTGACATGCTCTTGGTATTTCGCACAAAACTGTTTTTTGTAATGCTACTTTCAATCACAAGGAATATTCTGGACACAAGTCTGGGAGTGTTCCTTTATTCAAAAAGACCAGACTGATTCATGCTAAGATTAGATTCAAATCTCTCTGGGCATGACTTCCTGGCACCTTCACATGCATAGGCAACAACACAAATTAGCACCAGCAAGAGTCTGAAATCCTATGGGAAAGGCAGCTGTCAGTCTTTAGATCTATTCTTGGAAACGGGAGTCATCACGCATCCAAGGCAGTAAGGAAAACTGAGGAATACTTTTTTTTACAGTATCACCAATTTGTCCTGGCGTTGTTTACCCCTGTTTAATAGGGGAAATGACACTGAGAAATAAAAGGAATGTAAAATACCTAGGTTTAAAGTCAAGAGGTGTGTTTGTTTCTTCAAAGGGTCGTCCACGGAATGGCCTAACCGACGACACTGAATGAGAGATGAGAGAATTTATTATCACACACTAACGATGCTCGCAAATTGAGGTAAACCTGGCCACCAGAAATATTGGCTACCGGGTCGTGGAAACGCTAAAATACATCCCTTTTTTGCCTTGCCCTTTCTCTTTACGCACCCCTGCCAACATATCATGCAATTATATCCCAACATCCTAACAAGACCTCCCAGCGGACCGCCAGTCAGTGACGCTGTCAATTTGGGAGCCGAGATGGCTGGAAATGTCTCATTACTCTGCAGAGAGCAAGCAGCAGGAACTCCTCTCCACCTCTCAAAGTTGCTCTCTCTATGACACCCTGCCCCCAAAAAGGCATTATGACAGAATAACCCAGGGAAAGAGCATCTACCTCTATCCAACCTCCATGTTTAAAACGCTATGAATAAATTAAAAGGTGTGGTCCCGCAGAAACAAGTGATGGAATGTGGCACGCTTTTTGCAAAAGCGATATTTACTTGGAGGCTGGGACAGCTCAAGTGTCCCAGCTTGGTTATACAGCGGTCACAGTTTTCAGGTCGTTACAGCAGGGAAAAATATTTGGACACTGGATATGAGCTGTTGCCATAGCTACGGCTGAGCTATTTATCCATTGTCATATGCCGCACTTATCGAGTTTGCACGCGGTTCCTGTTTTATCACCGTGCCGTCTTAATCACCGGTGTTTTTCCTTGTGCCCAACTACACCAAGCGTGTTTACTGAGCAGCAGGCAGTGTACTATACCAATTTGTCTTTCTGACGTCAACCCTTTCACCCCTATTGTTTACTGAGAAACACATTACACTAGGTACATACACTCAGTGGCCACTTTATTAGGTATACCTTTCACCTAATGATAAAGTAGGCACTGGAGGAGAGAGGAACCTGGAGTGGTCTTCTGCTTCTGCTGCCACTTCAAGGCTCGACATGTTGTGCTCTTCTGCATACCACTGTTGTAACATACAGTATGTTTATTGGATTTGCTGTCTCCTTCCTGTCAGCTTGACCCAGTCTGGTCCTTCTGACCCCTCTCATTAACAAGGAGATTTCACCCACAGAACTGCTGCTCACTGGATGTGTTTTGTTCGTCTTACCCTTCTCTGTAAGCTGTAGAGACTGTTGTGTGTGAGAATCCTAGGAGATCGGCGGTTTCTGAGATACTCCAACCACCCCCATTCGGCACCAACCATCCTTCTTCCCCATTCTGATGTTCCTGTGTTCTGGTCTGAACAACAACTGAACCTCTGGATGAGGTCTGCATGCTTTAATGTATTAAGCTGCTGTCACATGATTGGTATGTGTAATTAGGGATGTAGGGTTTTTTACAGTACACCCCGGTTAAAAGATTAAAAAGTAATATAGCTCATATATACAGTATATTATACAGTATATGCAGATATACACACATAGTATATAATGTATATCTTGTTTTATTCTGTAATATAGCTCAGTATCTGGTATCAAGCCATTCCACAAAAACTCTGTCTCCAAAATGCCTTAGATTTGTCAAACACACATCACTCTAACTCCACATTCTAGTACGTGGAAATTACAAATAACAACGCTTATGGTGTTTATAGTACCGCAGACATTATTATTTGACATTTTCTGACAATATTTCAAATATTAACAAGAGACAATGCGCACAAAAAAAACACAGCTGATATATTCAGATTTTTCTTTGACTGTGATTTGGAAGTGTGTTGATGAGATTCAAAGTGTTTCACCCTGATTTCACCTTATTAGTCACTGTTTTCATCATGCTCTAGCATGACATGAAATGGAGGCAAACATGAAGCAAGCTAACAGAAGGCGACAGGTCCTTGCGGTTATACTATCACAGTCTGCTTTGGCCTGCTGTGTGTGTGTGTGTGTGTGTGTGTGTGTGTGTGTGTGTGTGTGTGTGTGTGTGTGTGTGTGTGTGTGTGTG
>JAODLI010029355.1:15722-42606 GCA_027575585.1 Percopsis omiscomaycus | reverse complement strand
TGTGTGTGTGTGTGTGTGTGTGTGTGTGTGTGTGTGTGTGTGTGTGTGTGTGTGTGTGTGTGTGTGTGTGTACCTCCTGTCGCAGGAAGGGATTCTCCCTCTTTAGCTCCTCTGATAGGTCTTCTCCCTCTAGCCACTCCTTCATCCCCGTTTGCTCCACCCACGCCTGCACTGTTGCCATGGCAGCGGCCCTCACATTGGCCTGTGCGACAGGAGACACATGAACAATGAGTCCATATATTGCTTCATACAACTTATAATAATAATAATAATAATAATCAGTACTGACCATGTGCTTTTCAGTCTATTTAAACCACCGTGGCAGTATGGCCACTATGGAATCATTACTCTGTAGGTCTCTACTAAACCTGGAATAGTAGATACCTTGCTGTCTCCCATTACAGTGATAACAGGGATTCCCAGGGCTTTGACGTGCTGCTTGAGTCCAGGTCCCATGGCTGTAGCTATCTGCTGGAGGATAGACAGCGTCTGCTGCACCTGAGGTAGGACACGAGCACAGAACAGAGGGTATGCGACAGCTGACTTTCCAACAAAGCACTGTTACCTATACAACCTGTCAGACGTCCATCTTAAGTAAACGACCATCCAAAACCATGGCATGGAGAATTTTATCTCATCTTTTGTTTTGACATTGAAACTAAATGCATTACTAATTTTCCAACCTGCATTATTTTTTTATGTCTAGTAATCTAGATGAATTACTAATGTTAGAAATCGACAAAATGGCAAACACAGTAGTCTACAGGCTACTGTAGACTACTGTCGTTCAGCTAAATGGCCATTCAGCGTCGCACATAATGCTCCAAACAAGGTAGCAGTAGTAGCCTGTATTGTGTTACCTGGCGCCACCATCACCATATAGTGTAACTAAACAATGGCTTACTACCAAAAGCAAATGGTAAATTGCAGTTTTAAACCCCCCCCCATTTAGTGCATGGTATAGAGTAGCGTATGAAAGCATAATAAAACCCGAGCACAATATGGCAGCCATCTAACTCACCAGTATCTTATTGGAGTCGCTGAGCCGTCCCTTCAGTGCCAGCGGCAGCTCCCCCATGCTAGCCGTGATGAACTTGGCCTCCGAGATGATGGCTGCCACCTCGTCTAGACCCTCCTTACGGACCTTCCAGTTCTTGTCCTCGATTTTGGTCACCAGGTCGGAGGTGATCTTATCGCTGAGAGGGACAGCGGGGACACAAGTGAGAGGGCAGATAGAGGGAAAGATAGCAGGGATAAGTGGCTTTTAGACTTGAGGGGGACACAAGGAAAGTGCCAAGGAACACAGTGGAGCGGTTTTGTGTTGAGCAGTGTGTGCTCTAGATTATTCGGTAAGATTCATAAAGCTACAGACAAGAGTTGCACCAAATATTTTTTATATATATATATATATATATATATATATATATATTATTTATTGTGGACACACACACACACACGGTGGTTGTTTGTATCATAAGCCCTATTCGGACGGGACTAGTTTTACATGGGCAGGTGGGGTAGTGTAATTATTAGACTGAGCGCTACCGTGTGAGTAAAGATTCCGACTAGGCTAGGGCGGTATCTATTACCTTTTTTTAAACATTAAAGCTGAGCTGCTGGTGATAGAAGTGATTGTAGCACGTGTGTCTAATATGGAATTAGTCTTGCTGTAGAGCAGAAATGACCTAATTTGAGCAAAACTGCATTAGCCATCATGCACTGTAAACTCCGGAATCGTCCGAGAGTGCTGCATTCACATGGATGCTGGCAGACGGAAAACAGCTTCTGGACGGGCAAAACAAAAACAGTCCGACGGAATGGCAGGACAACCAAACGAAACGTGCATGACGATATGTTGCTATGGTGATGTGATGATGAGGACGGCAAAAAGTTAAAATGTTTAAACTTTGGGCAGCAATGCCGTCTACCGTTACCGGTATTTTCTGCCGGCCTCACCTAATTTTACCATCCTGCTCTCATCCACTGAAATGATTTCCGGTTTGCCATCTACCTGAATCCATGTGAATGCAGCATAAATAGGGTCACCAGTGTGGAGACAACTTTTTTTGACCTTCTGTAGGAATAACCTCAGGTTATGCTAATCCCATGACAATAGATGTGTGTAAATATTCCGTCATATTTTAGCCCGTGTGAATCGACTATAAATATTACAGATGTCTTGTGGTAAAATTAGCTTACTCCACCTCCACATGTAAAACTAATCCTGTCCGAATAGGACTTCATTTTACCAAATGTATAAAAACACACATTAAACAGATACATCCTATACTAGAATGCAATAAATCAATCAGGGACGATTGGACACACCCGATGTCTGTCCTTGGCAGGAGATCCATGATGTCCGGTGCTGCTCCAACCTCCTCGTCCTGCTCCTCCCCATCTTCTCCATCCTGCTCCGCTGCTGCTGCTGCCTTCTTGGTGCCTCGAGTGGGAGCAGGAGGAGACTGGCCCTGCATCTGTGGAGGACACAAGTGTTTTAACCTTATCCTCCCGCCAACTGCAAGTAGAGCCAGGAGGAACGTGGAAACTAAAAATACTGGGCGCTGAGCCCTACCTTCTCAAACTCGGCGTCTATCTGTGTCAGGAGGGCGGGTTTCTCGTCTTCGAAGAACATGCGTAGCGGAGCTCCCATGTACAGATACATGACTCCCAGCAGGGTGATGGCCGCTGTCCTCACAGCGGGGTTGGTGGCTCCCAGAGCCGTCTTCACATTGTTGATAAAACCTTTGACATTGATACTGGAGAGAGGGGAGAGGGAAAGTTAACACAGGAAGTACTGAGAATCTGCAGATGAGTTACTTATACCATTTTGCCACTATCATATTCTCCTCCATATTTCATTATTTGTCTTTTTGGATAATGTTGTTTAATATGATTTGGAAAAGTTTGTCGATGTTTTAAAGATAGGAAGTCCTGGTCTGCAGGAGCAAAAAGCAAAGGAGAATGTGAGTACGCCTGGTAGAACCACAGCTGTGAGTGAGATTACCCAGCAAAGCCAAACTCCTTCATTGCGTTGGCCAGCCAGTTGAGAGCCTCTGCTTGATTCTTGGGGTTTTTCTGTGCAAACGCCATGGACACCACCTGCCAGAACACGCAGTGTTAACATTGGTTATTAGTCATTTACAATATATTTATTGTCCCCAACTGTAGCCGCTTTTCCTCCAATATTGATTTCTACTCCAATTGGTTTCTACTTCTGGTTTACAATATAGCTCCATACCTCATCGCTTCATCCCTGCTGCTTTAACAATGGTATTTATTATTTAGACTTAAAAAAAAAAAAAGGTGATGAATCAGATTTAACTAGTCCTGCTGTACGGAATGTAATTATGTGGTTCGAGAGAAAGATGCTTTAAAAACTTGAACTTCTTGATCCGTGGAATGACATTTTAGGGCAAATGGCATTTTATCTCAAAGTTTTTATTTACTGGCAAAAAACAAAAGCTTGAAGACCTGTTCAGCGGTCCACGGCAGTGAGCACGCCTCTCCTATGGCAGTCAGGCCCTCCTTGGCGTTTCCTCCACACTTGACGTCTCCCACCTTGTCCACCAGGCCGTCCAGGACTACGAGGGCAGAGGTCTTAGAGAACCGTCCTCTCTGTGCTACCAGAGCCACAACGTGCAGCTTCATTTGCATGACCTACAGGAGAGATGGTGCCACTGTTAGGATGAATTCAGACAGTATACAGAATAGACGCAAACTAGTTCACTGTCAAACATAATAGTATAGTCTAAATAGTCTAAACACACTGCATTGAATCAGCAGCTGGAACCTGGAGCAATACTCCAGTCCAGTATTTGTATCTCCAACCGACTGGGGTACTTTGTGGGTAAAGACTGGTTGGTACAATGTTGCCATGGCAGCAGTTACCTGGAAGTTTGTCTCCTTCCAGCCTGGTTTCTTGGCCAGCATCCTGACCAGGGCCTGGCAGGGCATCTCCACCTTATCCATGGTCTCAACCGCCTAGAAGGGAGGAGGAACTATAATAAAGACTACAAATCTAATATTTATAACATATAATTATTAATACTCAAGTAAAAACTGAAATATTGTTTTGTTTCATTAGTACATCAGGTACATGAATGGAAACAAACAAGTTAAACACCTCTACACCTGCATTAGCCCCTAGCTATATCCCCCCCACTCCAAATAAGGCAGCCTGCCTGTAATGGTGTATTACAGTAATGGTGGGGGAAAACCTATAATCGCTGTATTATGTAGTAACAGTAGTAATATGGAACACAGTGGAGATGTTATTACCCTCTGGAACTCCTCCATGCTTGCCAGCCTCTCCTTCCAGTTGGCCGAGTCCAGCTGCTGTAGACAGGATGCAGGGAGTACCGCGGCAGCCCTCTCCTCGCACACCTCCAGCTAACACAACGGAAAAAAGGCATTAATAACATCGAATACAGATAATAGCTAACACACGCACACACCTCCCAGAATTCCTATTACATGGAGCAGGTAGGGGTTAGGCATCTTGCTCAAGGATGCTTACAGGTAAGCCGACTCTGGGGCTCGAACCCATGACCTTCTGGCTGGGAGTCTAACACCCAGACCACTAGACTATCCTGCCCCTTTACCTCTACCGACACACAACAACACACTTACCGCCAATTCAGTTTCGACAAACTCTTTAGTTTCAGTGGTCTTCTTAGCTTTCCCACTGGAGGCAGAGGCTGCTTTGCCTTTCTTAGGGGGACCAGCTGAGGCCTGTAGACAACACAGACACACAGCTCAGCTTCCCAACACAACCATGGTTATTAAGCTATAGCTCATATTTTACGGTGAAATAAAACAAAGAAAGTAAGACTTTTTGTAACCTTTATTTATACTGACAAGTTTGTCATGAACATCATCTTTAACAGCAAGTTAGCGCTGGGGGATGGTAGAGTTATACTCCTTGCTCTTAAGCAGTAGTTTTTGAAGGACACTTTCCCCACCTTCCCTAACTGTTCCAGTTCAGAAATGTCTCCCAGCAACCCTGCTCTCAAGCCTTGTCTACACACACATTTCCCCTAATATAGACCTGTCTAACATTAACATGTAGGCTGTAGGGTCATAATACCTTGCTGGCAGCAGCAGCAGCAGGGGTCTTCCTGGGGGGTCCAGAGGACCTGGGTGGAGCCTCAGCAGGGGGTGGGGCTTTAGCTGCTGCCTTCTTCTCCCCTCCTCCACCACCTTTCTTCATCCCAAGAAGCTGAACTTTATCAGCGCACTCCTTTATCTGTTACCATGGAGACAGCGGGAAATGGTCAGATGCCAAGCAATAAGCCCTTCTCCCCAGAAATTATCTTATCCATTTATCTGGGTCAGTCTTGGGGGGGGATTACAACCCCGGCGCCAGCAGTTTGCCACAGTTTGGTGAAAAGGGGCCTTATCGAACAATCCCACACCCACCCACCCACCCTTCCATTGTACCTTATCCAGTTTGATTTTGTCCAGGTCGGTAAGGAAAGGGTTGACAGCCTTCTCTCCCACCACCTTCATGGCTGTCCCCAAAGCTTCGAACGCAGCATCTCGAACCTCAGGTGCTGAGTCATTCACTTGCTGACCAGGTCAAAAAAAGACAAGCAGAGTGAGTGGAGGAAAAAATAAATAAAAAATCTACACCTTCAAAAAGTGTTCCATAAAGCCATCAGTGCTATCTATCTATATCTATATATAAAAAACAGAAACTAAATATATTTCCCTAAATTCCTGCCCCGCAGATCTATCTGAAACTCCTGTGGCATCTGCTGGCTAGGGACCTGTAATAGTGTCTCCACTGCGTGGAGACCATAAGAAGCTTTTATTTGAATGATGGAAACATTGCCTTCTAAAAAAGGACATCTTTAACAGAACCACTGTGATGATTTCAAAAGCCAGCCACCCTGTAGTAGAAAGCGGCGGCTTTACCTTGAGTAACGCAGCACAGAAGGGCTTAAGGATGCTTTTGGGCAGCGTGGCCTGGGTACAGTGTTTGAATGCCCTGGCCAGGAACAGAGACGCCTGCTGCTTAATGGACGGGTTTTTATTGTCCATCACAGACAGAATGTCCTCCGACAGGTTCTGGAGAGTGGTCTGGAAGGAAATAAACAAAGAGTTAAATAAATAAATGTACTTCCAGCAATCACATTTTGTAAGTTCATGAGTAGCCAAAACCAACTAGGCAGTATTTCATCCGTTTGAACGGAAAGGTCCATTATTATTATTATCACTATAACTAATGTATTATTCGTCTTGTAGTTAGGAAGACAAAGGTATACGGCCAATGCTCACATTGATTTTAGATCTCTATCCTTTCATTATAAATATTTTATCAGAAACCTTTGAATATTAACCAGAGGCTGTCCATAATGTCTTGCAGGCTCAATCAACGCAACTTCATCACAAGTAAAAAAAAATTATTATACTAATACAAAAGGTATATAGGTTTTTGTATGGATAATGCATCCAGGAGTGAAGAATAAAAACACAATACTTACTTAATAGTAGTACAGTATTATACAATCTCTGCACAGGGTGTAGAGTCATGTTAAAGCCACACTACGCAATTTATACTCCCTGCCAATTTACATAGGAGCTATTTTTAGCTACATGGCATGGTTCCCCCTGCCACAGAGGTTGCCATATTTACAGAAATGTTAGCAGTCAAATAAATGCCATTTCTGAGGGGAAATCACTTATTGGACCTTTAAGAGCAGTGCAGTCAACATCTTTTAAATCCTATCTGGCTGGAGTGGACTCCTTAATACTCACCGTGAGGAAGATGGCATCTATGCACTCCTGCAGAGCCTGCACAACCTGAGGTTTCTTCTCCTTAAACTTCTCAAGAAGAGTTGGCACCACCTGGACGGACACGGACACACAGACACACACACGTTAAGATGGGGTTTTAATTATCCTCTTCTTCCTCCGCTTTCATCCATGTGGCCCATTTCTTTATTATAGCAACCAGAGGCTTTTATACACACATATGGCAAAGCACAATGACCACTCTTTTAACATATCTATCTCCAGAAACTAGAAGCAGTATTTAAGGAGATTACAAGTGTTACACCCTCATGCTATATTAAAAAGGCTGTTATATTACTTTTCCTGTACTAGAGAGATACAACGCCAGCGCTATTATGGCATTTTCTAGTTCACGTGAACTACAGAATTATGAGAACTTTCGTGAAAGACAACAAATTCTCTGTGAAAATGTCAAGGGATCTTTTCAACTTACTTGTCCTGCATATGTTCCAAACTTCTTCCTGAGGCCAGTGGCCAGGCCAGCCAGGCACTTCGCTGCCAGGGATACTAGCATCACGTTGGCATCTTTACCCACCACCTGAACACAGAATCAGCAGTTAGTTCTGATATATAGCACAGTCCAATACATAATACATCCAGCTTTTAAATATAGCTTAGCTCATTTTATGCCAATTTAATTTGTTTACTACCTATATTGAAAAACACCAAAACATTTAAATTCTTTGATGAATGCACCCTAAAATAATATTGTCCTTGGAAACCTCCTAAACACATCCCTAGGTAGTGTGCTGTGGGCCATGATACTCTCTCTCTACAGGCCTCTTTGAAGTCGTTTCCTTTGAAAACAACTGCCAGGGTGAATATGAATTACACATGAAATGATGTGATTGTAAATCTTATTCCTCTTGTTTTAAAATCCACAGATTGTTTCACTTTCTCCTCTCATTAATTAAACAACTGTCGCAGTGAGTATATAGACAGTGCCGGGTTTGACACAAGTCTGTGTCCTTCAGAAGGAATGTCAAGTTCCATCAGACAGTACCTTCTTCAGGGCTCTGATCAGGTCTCCATAGTCTCCATTCTCCAGTTTAAGGTTCTTGGTCAGAGTCTCTACAGCTTCCAGTGCTTCCTTCCTCTCCTGCCACTTCTTAGCTTCCTGTTGGACAGAGACACAGACAGACAGAGCACAAGGTGAGATACAGCTTTAGAAAGGAACACTACTTTCTTGTGGACATTTTTAAATAGATCATACTCATACATGCCAATGCAAAACTTTTCCGGCAGGTTTAGAAAGACAGATTGAAATCCCAATGTTCTCCTGGTAAATGTTGGCCAGCTTAAGGAGTTGAACCTACTATTTTATCGTAGAAGTCTTTAGGGAGCTTAGAGAGGATCTCCACGGCCTCCAGCAGCTCGTAGGGATCGACTGCTACTCCTGGTTCCTCCTCATCATCCCCTGAAAGAGAGGAGGGAAGAGGGAGGAGATTGAGTATTAAAAGAACTGTTAACATATTTTGTGGATGTTTGCAGAGCTAGACTGAAAATCAAGGAGGGTCACATAATAAGCCTATAATTTCAATAATGTAATGCTCTGGAATGTTAATTCTATTTTAGGTTGGATTTCTGTGCCAGATGAGTACATAAGACACTGCATACATCTTTAGTTCCTTACCATCATCCTCATCCCCTCCCTGGGCCTGATGCTGTTCAAACTTGGCCTTGAGGTCCTGCTGGGAGCGGAGAAACCTGCTCTGTTTGGGGGGAGAGGAGGGTAATTTCACCCACTCTTCCTCCAGCTCCTTCAACTAAAAAGGGACAGAGGACAGACAGGAAACTGCTGTTAACCAGAGACACAGAGCACACATAATATAAAACACAAACAGCTAACATGATAGCACTGTGTACCTGCACAGAGTTAATATTTTGGAGCGGGGGCCTGAGTGCATCTCTGATCCATTTGTAGATCTCTATAGCCAGCTGCCTAGCCTCGTCTCTCACTGCCTTTTCTCTGGATTCAAACTGCTTTGGCAGAACCTTCACCACTGGCTTCAGTGTCACAATCTTGGAGCCAAACTCACTGGTGGGAGACAACAACAGACAATAAGGGTGGATATCACTGCTGACAGTACTATATTCCCGCAGTAGAAGTAGTACCAGTACTGATTCACCAGCAGTAGTATGCCTGACCTGAGGGCCTTTCTGAGCGTCTCCAGGCAGGTCACCACTATCTTGGGGTTCTTGTTGTCCAGGCCTTTGAGCAGCTCATCCTGAACCACCTCCACTTTCTCGATCTCTATATACATCAGACAGATTTCTGTGCCCAGCTCCTTGGCTCGCGCCTTGGGTTGGTTGAACACCTTGGTGACCACGCCCGACACCACCTCGCCTGTTGTCCTGCAACAGAGGGAGCAGATATAGAAGACGACGCCCTCTTGAAACACAGAAGACTGCCACAATAGAGGACATCTGTCTGTATTTTGGTATTGGGTGTGGCAGGTTCATGTAGCTTCATGAAAGGTAAAAAGTAATACCTCACCTGAGGAGTATTTACAAATTGAGGCTGAAAGGTAGGTAAGATTTTAGAGCTATACATTTAGTGTAATTTGTTAGAAATGCTATAGACATCCGTCAGCTATCAGTGAGTCAAATGCTCTGTGAGAATACCTGCTCTGGTTGACAGCCCCAGTCTACATAGATTTTGCTAGGCGCCCAGAGAATTCTGACCAATCAGGGCCTCTTTTCCCTGATTGGTCCAGTAAATCTACCTTGCCTGTCAATCACATGAATGCGCACACACAGCTACAACAGGTTTGTCAAAGGCGCTTCACAACGGCAGACTAAGGGGCTCCAGAGGGAGGGAGCAGGGGGTGGGTTTTTCGTTCTTTTTTCCTCTAGCTCTCGTTGAAACTCTCAAATCCTACCTTCAGCAGCTTTAATGTAAATTAGGGTTTTTAAGTCCAATTCAGTCCAGTTTAGTAAGCCTTTTTCCAACTATCATGCTAACTTCAGAAATACATTATTATGGATTCCACTACGTATTACGTTTCCTCTGTAAAATTATAAATAACACCTGCAGGCTGTCTTGAACAGGAGGAGGAAAGGTGTTATGTGTTCAGTCTGTACAGGGGATAAATTAATTAGTAGTCAATAAAACAACTATTTGCAGCGTTGTCATCTATGCCTATCTGGCAGACCTGACGCATACATTATTAACAGTATACAATACTGGGCTCTCACCTTAAATAACATTCAACTAGGCATCAAGTGACTCTGCTGTAGCAGGGAGCAAGACAGCTCACCTATGCAATAATCAAGCCTGTCTTTCCTAACAAAAACCAGACATGGCCAAATTGAAACAGACAAAATCCCAGAAAGGCCTATCATATGAAGTTATGTAATGATGTTGTTATCATTATAGAGCGATTACTTACTTGCCAGCAACATGAGCATTCTCTATGAATGCCAGAGCAGTCTCTAGTCCTTTTAGCTGTGCAACAGCATTGGAGTCTGTGACCATCTTTTTGATGAGGCCCAAGTATTTTCCCCATTCTGGACTCTTTTCATCCTCTATTCTCTGAAACAACTTCAGGGCTTCTTCATAGCCATTTAGACGAGCTTTCCACACCTGCACAGAGAGAATGACAGATCACAAAGAGAGACTAGTTTAATTTCACATTGCCCATGTTTGGTGCATTTGTCTGTACAATGATTATCTGTAAAGAATTGGGTTTGGAAGTGATACATTATATGGGAATACATTATATGGGAATATATTCTGGGAACATATAGAAGCCGAGTTAGAAACAGTTATTGATAAAGCAGAAATTATGAAAAATATTATGAAAAACAATGTACTATTTAGGTCTAGGTCTAGTATGTATACACTAGTTTTGAAAATATAGCTGTGTATATACACTGTATATAGCCAGTCGTAAGCAGAATTTTTGGATGGATGCAGTAGAGACGATAATTCACCACTGCCCATTTCTGTACTGTAATGCTATGTTCATTGATAAATTGTCCACTCAGTGCTTATGAGACCTTTCCCAAGGTTTCTTACATATTTAACCTTGTCTGATTGGTGGCTAAAGTTAGGAGGTGTCATTCACGTCCGGTTCTATGATTAAGGATTGAAGCTTTTAGAGCCTATGAGCATCTGTCTACAATTACTATTTGGATGCTTTAGACAATGCACCGCTACTTCCATCTAATTAGGCTATACAATGTAGGAAATGTCAAACAAACAGAAAATGAACTATGTCAAGAAACAGACATTATCTGAGCATGCCATTTTATCTTTTGACTTATAAAAGATTACTACATTCTGAACTGAGCAGGGGTACGGCCTGTACTGTGAACACCACTCAGTAACTAGATCAGTCACCTTATGTTCACATTTCTGGTCGATGGGAAGTTTCATCCACTCACTGTCGTCCCCCATGACTGCCACTCAGGGGGTGGGGTTCCCCAAGGTCCTCAGCTGGAAAACATCATCATCAACAAAAGAGACAAATGCATTAGGAGTTTATTAACTTTAACGAAGAGTATAGTTTATAGTTTGTTTCGAAGATGGGGGTTTACAACCATAATATGGCACCACATGAATCCCCTAAAATAGAAAACTGGGTTATAATATAATGTAGGCCAATTATACAATTATTTACATAAGCAAAAATATTATATAGCCTACTACAACTAGATGCGTTATACTAATAGAGATGTGTGGTGCAATCAAGGAGCTAAATATATTTAATATGAGATACAAGCAGCCAACACAGTTTTGCATGCACATGCTTTTGGCCCATTATAGGAATTGAAATAATAGTCTATAAAACACAGCCACACCTTTTAACAAATTTGCCTTCTATCCATTCAAGTTCTATACTGGCACTTCTCTTAACATAAAAAGTGAAGTGAATAAAAAACATTAAAAATTGTTGTTGTTCCAAAAGCCTAAACCCATGATCAACATTCACAATGTAGCCAAGTTGTTGCATTATATTTTACATCATTCTCATATAAATGCACTGCCACTTTTGCTTCCTGTCTTTCCTCCACTTGAAAGAACAATTATGGATTGTGTAATGCACTTTTACAGGAGGGGCTACATTTCATATTTCATATTGATCCCTCAGTCTAGCAAACTCTAAGAGCTCTTCCACAATCCAAACAAACTACAGTAGACCTATTTTCATATTTTACAGCAGAGGAACCAAATATACACACACAAACCCTATACTATAGTGACACTGTTACTATAACTATACTATAAATAAATTAGTAGTCTACCTGCATGTAGGTAAAGATAGTCCTAAGAAAAAGACAATACTTTCTCAGGGGTCAACTTGACATAAAGTCCTATAAATGCAGGTATAACCATAGCAAATTCAAGAGAGATTACAAAAATAGCAGATACTAGGTCACAACAACTATAAGAACAAAACAAAACTGCAACTTCATGTTTTCAGCCAATAATACACAACAACATTAGACACATAACAGTACTGTAGGTCTGTATTGGTTGTCGGTGTTTGTTGACTGCCATGTAATTTGCACAAACATGTTAACGTTATTTGACTGAGGTTGGATTCATGTAAACATGTTGGAAACAAATAATGAGAACAAGAAAAAATGGTGATGTGCCATAAATATTAAATATAAGGAAGCTAAGCCTGTTGAACAACAAGGCAATTTTCTATTTGATCAAGTGTTTGACGAAGTGCAGTTTGTTTTTCAGAAGATGTCAAAACATGACATGGCAAGGAAAGGCTGACAGCAGTAACATTAGCCAAGTTGCATTATGGTAGCTGCGGTTACAGAAGCTGTTAGCAACTAGGGGCTGTGTGCACTCCCGCATACTGGTTAAAGCCGCTTCGAAGAGGCCTAAATAAAAGCGTGCACTTTTTTTCAGACTGCAATTGTGAGGGTATATTTAATAACCCTGAAGAGAAGTTGGACGAGGCCACATGTGAACATATCCAGACCTTAATGTTTGCAACAAACGGAACATAACGTTAGCAAGCGACAGCTAGTTATCGTTAGCTACTGGTTAGCAACAACACACACAGGCCTGACAACGCAGCTCCACAACAACAGAGATGAATACGGTTTTACACACAGGCCCGCTCAGAACCTGTGCTATTTTAGATGGTTTGCTTACCTGTGCGTGTGTCTAGGAGGTCAGTGATGATTCTATCTAGTTAGTAGACCGACCGATATTGGACCACTACTGGTACAGGGCAGTCCAACCCAAGCTTTGAAACGCCTCCAAAGGCGGAGAATAGAAGGTGGGGCAGCGAGAGAGACACCACCCTGAGAATACGTCACACTGTCACTCAGGGTTTTGGTTTATACAGTCTATGGTTTTGGTGGAGGGAAAATATTGTGTTACTGTTATTTTCTTTTAATGTTCACACCTTATAGGTTGAATTGTTTAGCAGTAATTTTTAAGTTTTAACCGAAAGATATATACGTTATGTTATTATTCTAAACATATTTTATGGTGTGTTAATGTCATGGGGGTATAGCTCAGTGGTAGAGCATTCGACTGCAGATCGAGAGGTCCCCGGTTCAAATCCGGATGCCCCCTCTTTAGCATTTATTTTCTCTGCTTTATTGATAGCTATACAAATGAGAACCTGCCACAAAGAAAGTACACTGGGATTGTTGCACACTATGTCTGGGTTTTTTGCAAAATAAATTCAAATTCAAGCAAGCGCAGCTTACAGTAGCCAATATTGCTTCTCGTGTTTTTCGTTGGGGATTTTATTACGGAAACATATAACGTTAATGGTAAATACCAAACCCGTTATTTCCCAACCCAGTCACGGATGTATTACGTTACAAGAATCCAGCGCATGGACAAATTGGTTGGCTTCACTTGTTCAGGTTCAAATGCTAATACTGTTCTTCCTCTATCCTGAGGCTGACTAATTTAAGGTGTACTACCGCCACCTACTGGGCTTCTCCTGTCTCCCAAAGGTTTCCATGGAAATCCACCATCTACTGAGAGCAGGAATGGACATCATAAAATGACATCAGATATCAAGCCATTTATAGACATACCTCGCAGTTTACACTACATATGAAAAAAATAATAATAATACTAACCGAACTGTCACCGAAATGAATCGCTTAAATCCGACCGTTCCTGTCGAAGATTATCTCGGTATGTTACGTAGCTAACATCCTATCTTGTTTTGCTGTTAAGCTAATGTTAGCTTGCCTTAGGTTGAAAAATAGTTTACATTAGCGTATTTGACTGAAATCCATTAATTCACCCACCCATCTATTTAAATTTCACTAAACTCTACCCCTTTCATGTTCTCTCTGTGTGGTTATGTGTTTTGTTTTGCAGCGGAGACTAAAGTGTTGTTCTACATGAGTGATGCAGTTACTCAGCTGTTGGAACATAAAGAGGAGTACACCCAGTTTGGGGTGGTCCGCTACTTCGCTGAGTAGTATGTTATGTACATATCACTGCATGTGTTTATACAAGCCTCTTTATTGCCAGGAGTAATTCATATTTATTCATATTTATTCATATTCATCTTTATAGTCGAAAATGATGGAAATAACAATATGAAATACCAGACTGGCAGACTCTATACAATTATTTACAAAAAAATCATATAGTGATTTTATTCCTTTCTTGTTTGTGTATGTTTCTCTCAGTTTCAGCAGTGTAAAAAATGGCATCCATGTCCTCTTTAGAGAGTACAACTATATCAAGGCCACTCCTCATAACAGGGGCTCCTTCATCAAAGTCTTCTGGAGGTGTTACAGACAGATTGGCAAGAGTGGAGGTAGTTGAGACATTATTTTTTATTGTGTTCTTTTTTTCGGTTGTAACTGAGGCTCTATACCTATGTCCTTTTTTGTATTATACACTATTATTTCCTAGGCTATAAGTAGTAATAGAATTGTTGGTCACGTTAAAGTACTGTAAAAAACCCTGTAGCGCCTATTATAGCCACTACTGATACATAATCCAATATATCAGCATGCTGTTTAGTATATTGTAAGAATAATGCCCCAGGTAAGGATTGATTGTTTCTTGTATTTCAGACTTACTTTCCATGTTAGAGTACAGCTCTCTGCTCCAGTTACTGTGTCCAGACTTCCCTGTGGAGATGGTACAAAGTGCAGCCAGGTTAGTTACTACAATTAACAACAAGACAACCAACACTTATTTATTTAATCATAGATTGCTGTTTTTAATACCCAAGAAATCATTTATTTATTAAACTCTTGGCTGAGACCTCTGGTAGTGAACAGTACACATTTATTGGGGTTGCATGTAACCAGGGCTGGTGGTTCAGTCATCATACCAACTACACAAGTAGATAGAGATAAGTGTTCTCCAAGTCCAAAGTGTTACTGACCAGTACTGCGAAGACTGCCAGCCTTTTGAATGTATCATGCCAGTTGACCACTGTGTCGCCTTGTAGGATTGTCCTGCTGGATGATGCCATGGACTGTCTGATGTCTTTCTGTGACTTCATGTATGCTTTTCAACTACAGTTCTATTACCAAGGTACATCAGGTCTCCTCTACTCTCCTTTTTATCCGAAACGGTACAAAAAGATGATTGCAGAACATGCAAATGTAATAATTTTACCACAAAAATGACACGAGGGCAGGATAATGGTCCTGAATCAGCATTGTTATTAGCCCTCTGATGTCATCAGGCTAGAAATAGTGTTTTTTATCACGGTGTGTCCTATACAATCCTATACAAGTTATGTATAATATGAGAATTATGTATAATATGAGAATTTCAGTGCAAATCACAATTATTAATTCTGTATATTTTCTTTATATATATACACTCTAGAGTTTTTGGACAGTGTACTGGTCATCTACCAAGACCTGTTATCAGGCAAGAGCCCAAACACAGTGATCGTCCCTACTTCCACCTCAATAGAACAGCTCCCCTCTTTGGCTACAGAGGAGAATGACAGGCAGGACCCGCAAGGAGGTGTGGATCCGTCCGTACTGGCAGAGTGTCTGGACAGCCTCTGTGACAGGGTTAAACATAGGTAACGGATCAATTGTTTCCATGCCTACGAAGCAGGGGCTCTAATAGGTAAAGAAAACAATGACCTGCTTCCCAGTGGGATACCTTAGCTTGTCTGTGGTGAGAAGGTGTAAATAAAATGAGTTTACATGTTTTATTTTTTTTAAACAAAAGTTTTACAAATCTTAGACATCTATTCTTGGATTTTTTTTTTTTTTATGTACGTTTTTTCAAGAGGCATAGATAAGGGTTTAGACACTTTGTAATATATTAATCAAAGTTCTTAATTAATTATTCAAAGTATTTTTATATTTACTGAAGCCACCATGCCAGGAGCAAGGACCTTTCTAAAGCTGTGGTTACCCCGGCTAATTTTGATAGGTCAGGGAAGGTTACGCTTTTGTTAATGTAAAGTAATGTAATAGTCTAGTCTTTTACCTGCCTGTTGTTTTTGTGGTGGTGTGTGTTGGTTGCCTGTGCAGTCATCCCTCCAGGTCCTCTATGAGAGAGGTTTTGGAACAGAGCGACAAAGTGTCCTACTACAGCTTCCTAATAAGCCTGGCTAAACACGACACAGTCAATCAAGATATAGGTAAATGATACTGTGCTGATACTGCAGAGTCTGCTGCAGCTAGTACGGATAGCACTTAAGATGATAGCATTTACTGTAGCATTTATTTTCTCTTTTTTTTTTTACTCCTACTGAATCTTCATTTTTTAAATATAGTTTTTACTTTTTATTGGTCAACTTGTCACTGTCTCCCTTTCAATAAAGGAGTACTGCCAAACAAGTCAGAGCTTCTCATTGATCCAGAAATGGACCAGGAGCTGGACAAACTGTGAGATTAAACACACACACAAACACACACACACACACACACGCACACAAGCATGGAGGCAGTTGCGGGAGAATGTGTGCACATTTAGCCCAATCTGTATACATTATGTACTGTATAGCAATATCCCATATATTTCCTCCTCTCCACCCCAGTATATCTCAGATCTCAGTCAGTCCCGGCAGTAACAGCAGTGGCAGTGCAGTGGGGGTGTTGAGAGATGTCCAGAAGAAGGCCTCCCCCAGGAGGAATCTCCACCACCGAAGGAAAATGGAGGTGGAGAGTGACGGCTCCACAGAGGAAACGGACTCCTCGGAGAACTAGCTCTCTGAACCCTAAACCCTGAGCTCTCACCTTAACGTGACTTAATGTTAACTGCCTTGTCTGTCAGAATCACAATCCAAGCAATGTACAAGTAATCTGACTCAAGAGTATTATAGACTAAAGTTATCCACACTAGGCTATTTGATCTTTTATTGTTCACAGCCGCATTGATGTCTACCTTTGTGTTCATGTATAACTCCCAAGTCTGCCCTCCTTTATCATATCGACAGTAATGTATGCGACAAGATGGCTGAAATTGCACATTGTGTATGTGGACACATACATAATAGATTGTAGACTTACATAATAATATAATAATGTAAAAGGGTTATATAAAAGAATAAGGTATATCTCAATAGAAAACAATGGTAGCCATCCCATCTTAGAACAGACTGCTTACCATGTAATTTACAGTATTATTTTGCATGTATTTGTCAGAGCTTAAAATCCATTAATGTATTGAGATGGTAGATAAATGTTTTTTTTTTTTTAAAGATATTTGACCAGGATGTTGCACAGTGAGGCTTTTTTGGAGCAATTCCATACATGTCTGGTCATCAATGCATTAATTATAAACTAATTAGTAATCCTAAATAATTTATTCACTGTGGATAAACCATTGTGAGAATCCTTTGAAATGAGCTGCTATACACACAAGTACATTAAACTACAAAAAAACATTGCTTTTTGGGTCTATTATTGTAATAAAAGAACAGACTTAAGGCTGGAAAATGCTGTAGCGGTAGTTTGGTGGTACAATCAACAGAACAACATGCAGATATTAGAGCTGCCACACTAAAAGAGAAGTATAGCTACTTTTTCTTATATAGGTTACTGGTTTTAAGATGAGGTCTACTTACTGTATATGTCCCTGTCCAGCTCATTCACTTGAATCCAAGTACACAGAGAGGGCCCCGTTGACACACAAATGCTCTGTCCTGGAGACAGTCACACACAAAGATCACTGGCGTCCCCTTTATGTGGAACATGGGCCCTGTGTCATGATGTGCGTTCAACATATTTTCGAGTTCTTGGTTTCTGCTTCACAACCTGACAAATGCAACCCATCGTTATCTCATGCCGATGGCAGGGTTGGAAATGTGGGTTTCAGGGGGTGCCATAACCAATCGAGAAGTATGTAAGCAATGTAGACTACATAAACTATGTACTGTAGTATAAAGTTTTATGTAACATGAAGCATAATGTGTAGTTTTAATGTGGCTTTCAGGCGAGAAAATTAACTTCCTACATTGGAAATGTCCCTTTTTACATTCTAGGGTTATCTAAAAAATGGATAAACCTCTGAAAGGCAGTGTAAAAGGCATGTCAGAGAGCAGCTGTGAACGCAGTTTATTGACAACCACTATAATCATTGTGTGTATTGTCTACATCTTTACAACACTGAGCATGCAGTGATACAACCATGTTTTGGTTAAACCAGCAGCATACAACATTAACTTTACAAACATCATACATATCTATACAGATCTATGTTGATCAATTATATACAGTCAATCCCTATGGCATTAGAGTCACAGAATCTGAACACAACAGATAGAATAAAAACAATTCCAGTTTTATGCTGTGGAAATATGCAGGAGTGGACAGTATATGAGTTTATGAATGTTACATTAGGAAATCAGTTTGGTGAAGTGATAATGTTATGTAACCATGGTAACAGTCCTAACAATGTAATCAGACATTATAGTGACCACTGTACTGGAGGTGTACCAGCCATTGGCAGAAATAATGGTTGTTTCATCTATTTAAGTTCTGTTATCCATGCCATCTCACACCAACAGTTAATACTTAGTAGCCTACAGTCATACATAATGTACATAGAAAATAGGCACTGGTTTTAGAATACAGAACACTGTGCAGACAACTCACAATTACCTACATGAGATTAATTTAGCATGTTTGCACTAATTGGCTGGATTTTAAAATGGCCAAATGTGCAAATTTTGTCTGTTTAGTTATTCTAGACCAGATTTCTCCTTGTTTAGCCCATGTCTGGACTGTATCACATCCCACATAGAAAGATGTGGGATGCATTTCAACGCACCATTCTGTTGCACATTTATTAAATTGCACTGTGTCATATTGGCCTTATTTATTTCAAGTCTTGTGGACTTTGTATTTGTAGAGCCATTCCGATTACATTTATCTAAATTGGAACAGAAAGAACATTACGCAGCAAAAAATTGAAATTAGGCACTGAACCTTCATCATCTGCACTTCCACAGAGATAAATCACAAGGTCGTGTAGATTGTCAAGTCTTATGGCCAGAATAGGCCTATTACACGAAGGGGGAATTCAGTTGCATCAATGATTGATATTTGAATGTCATTGTCGTCAAAAACATTGCACTAAACACTACTATCTTTGAAAGCACAAGCAAGTTTTAACAGAGAACATTCTTTGTTTCTTTCAGAACTTAGCCTAGCCTGGATCCAGCCCACGTCAATCGCAGCCAAACCCACTTATTCTTATTGTGCAGCGATGCTCAAATGGTGAACACTAATCTCTATACTCCAAAATGCATGCATGGGATGGAAACCAGGCTGGAATTAGTCCTTGAGTTACCAAAATGTAAATATTTGGTTGAAATAATACAAACTTCTAAATTGGGTCCCTTAGCCTGACCGTTCTGGTTGTGGACATAGATGGTCCCAGCACTGACTGGTTCACACTGTGACAGATGTAAAATGTCTCATTTCAAACCATATTTTATAACAAATATACAAGAAAACAACTTTTTCTTTCACTTCTTAAAGTTTTTAACAAGCACGAGAACCTCCGATTATCATTGAAATTGATGATATGGGACTTGTTAATGAGCCTGGTTGCAGAGAACATGGCTGAATGTCTTGTTAAGAAGCCCTTCCTTTCCTCAATGAGGATGAAGGCTTCAACAGCAGATCCACATGCTTAGCAATACAGTGACACTAGTATTGAAAGGAAAAGCTCTCATTGTTGGAAGTAATCAATGGAAATATGATTTGGGCTAGTAAAAAATATAGTTGATATATTGTTCGGTTGGTATACCTTTAATAATCTTTACTCAACAACATCCTATTGGCCGTGACACTGTCCATCCACAGAGGTACACGTATTTATATATTATAAACACAAATCCAAAGACAGGCCAACGTGATCTTACTGTGCCAGTTGAAAAAAAGTCTACCATGCAAGACATTTGAAGATGGTATAATCTGATGTCCAGTTTGTCTGTTGAAAGACCGGGCTTATATGCACATAGTTTGAATGTCAGTACTCTGTTTGAAATGTAGCCTATTCGATAAAGATGTCTTCAGTGGGACAGGAGTACCCCACATGTTCCTTGTAGTACTGTTGGAAAGCCCTCCTGATGGGGAGGAAGAGCGGCATGACAGAACAGAGAGAATGTCAGGGACCAGTAAAAAGAGGAAACAGACAGAATTTAGCGGACAATAATAGAAGATAACAAGACGTGGACATTCTTGATGCGGGCTGTAGCAAATGTATAGCATTGTTATCAGTCACTATTTAATACTGTGCACGCTAGCCATTCCTTCTCACCACCCAAACAGAAAAGTTCAGTTTAAATAGCAGAACATCACCAAATGAACTGGAAATCTATGTACTGTTCTAGCAGCAAACACAGGAGAAGAGAAGAGAGTTATCTGTCTCACCCTACGGACTCAGCCAGGGGAAGTGATGTAATATCTGACATCATCACATGACAGGCGAATCGCTGCTGGTCTGGATGCTTGGTGATGAAGCCAAAGTACCTGGGGACCAATCACAGTCCACATGGAGAGATGGCACCATGACAGCTAGCTCAACACGACATTCACAAACCAAAAAATTTATCAAAATCCACATTATGCATCATCATGCACAATAGGACCTTCCTTCAGCCGATATATTGTAAATTGCTAAATGTTAAATATAATAATTATTGTTTTTGTACATATTATCTCATCTATCTTGTTGCAAAGATTGCAATTTAAGGTGAAGTAGAATTGGTGCTCTCTTCTTGCTGGACCCAGAAAGTCACGAGTGGCAATACCGTGTTAAAGTGGTTCACTCACTTGTTGTGTTTCGGATGACAGCCACAGAACGAGATGTTCTTCAGCTGGAAGAAATTAAAACACTGCTCTCCCTGGAAGGGCGAATGAGGGAGAGAGAGAGAGAGAGAGCGAGAGTTAGTAAGCTCAACAAGGAAATACGTTTTTATACAGCTTAAAAATTAATTCCTGAATTTTGAAGTCATCATTCTTTTGCTGTTTACCTAATCGTATATGTCTGAAAGGCACAGCTGGCAAAAGAAATAGGATAACTAAGAGACAGGTTTAGGAGTTTACCTACCCTGTCAGCTGAGTGACAGTGGTCCTGTACGCTGATTTTTAACCCCCTCACACTGACCTCCAGGACGCAGGCTGAAGGAGGCTGCATAGCTCTCCTGTTGCTTGCCACCTAATAACACATCAATCAAACACGCCAAAATAACAGTCAACCAGTGATTGACTAAATTAAATCGTTGTGTGAGGTTTTACACAATTTTGCAAGGTTAGGTAACAATCACTTTGACTTTCTTGGTTGTTGTTTGTTGTTACGTTAAGTTGACAAATCATCTGAAACTTTTCAAAATACATTTGACTTAGGAGAAGTGACTTCTTTGTCTGTATTTTTCTTTTTCTATTCCTTCCATTTCCAGCAATTATAGTCATAAAGTGTCTAAATGAGAAGCCCACAAATACCAAAACAAAGTATCACTTTGTATCACACACAAGCTGAGCTTAAACATTGAATAGCTTATTGTGTTCAGTAATGCTCTTAATAAGGATTTAGACTTAAAAAAGTAGTATTTACTACTTATATAACATACTGGGTATAAGCCCAATGAAATGGTAGTGACCAGTAGTCACTTGTACATGATAGTTTAATACTAACATTCAATATACTGTAACATACTTTCCCATGATGAGAGCCCACTGTCTTATTGGCCTCGGTTGGCTTTTGTGTGATACGGTGTTGCCTAGGCACCGGCCTGCTAGCTTGCCAGCAGGCTGCACAGTAAAGCTAGCTGCTAGCGGCCGAGGGGCACCCAGCCTACTGTAGACAACAGTGATGCAAGTGTGTACCTTCTGCATAGCAGCACATAGGACATCGTTGCCTTTGTGGAAGGGAACCTGAACCGAACCCAGGAATCTCACCGAGAACCGCTCTGTCCACCCATCTGTCTGACCTGAGTCAAGGAGAAGAGAGAGGAATTTGATCTTTATCTGCAGTAGTTGGGGCATGCCATGTTGTGTGTGTGCTTTTAACAGTAGGCCTACTTAAATATCGTGCCATCGAATCACATGTTTGACAATGGACAGGAATTAAGATGGACACTCCCTCTCTGCTACCTTTGCTGGTCTCTCTTGGGACCCTGACAGCGTAGTAGGCAGGGAAGATTCCGGTGGCTCCTGTCCTCATGTTGTAACCTTGACACCACAGGTCTTCAGACTGAGCTAGAATCAGTACCGGGTCATCTGTCTCCAGGTACAACTCATCCGCATGACGCGGTACGAACCTAAAACATACACAAACCCAGGTAAATAATAGGACTATTAGGCCGAACACACAGTAGGCTGTATGTATGTATGTGAAGTGTGTGTGTGTGTGTGTGTGTGAATTAACCTGTAGACAGCTCTATGGCTTTGCTGTCTCTCCACTCCATCCAGAACACAGGAAAACATGCCAAACGACTCAGCGCCTGGGTTACAAATGGTTAATAATGCTTAATCATCATCAATACTTGGTAGTTTAGACTGTTATCCCAAACACTTGGATGCCCCCTTTTATCCATGACAAATCACCTGTCATCAGGAATGCAGTAGTCCAACTACAACAAACCTACAGTTCATGAAACCTGCTGAAGGCCTGTTCCTGTTTTACTACTACTAGAGACTATTCCAACAGACTACAGACTGCCGAATAGGACATCTTCATCTTCAGCCAGGGACCATAGAATTACAGTTATTGATTATGCAGTATGTTTAATGTAACGCTGCAAACAAGGAACTCACCGGTGGAGTTATAATTGCTGCCACCGTTGACAACCACGTTCAGGAACTTTCTGCTTCTGGGAGCCCCAACCCTTCCTCCATTAGACACCTCCTCCTCAGAGGTGGTGGTTGACATTCCCTTGGGCGGCCTGCAAATTGTCACATACTCCACTCTCCTCCTCCTCTCCTCCTCTCTTTTCTTCTCCTCTTTCCTCCTCTCTTGGGGAGGGAACATGGGAAAGGTTAGCATATCAAAATAGACCTAGGAGGGGTTAGACTGGGTGCTTTAAAAACAGCTTTAAAAACAGAACAGAAATAACAACAGCAGAGTGATCTCATTTTGTCAGTGCGCAACTGGAAAGTACCAAACTGTATCTTTACATACAAAAGTCATTTTAATATGTGTCTGAGTGTGTCCTTCACATTACCTTGCCTCCTCTTCTCCTCCTCTTTCCTCCTTCTCTCCTGCTCATACTCTGGGTCTTCATCCTCATTGGCTGACTGGTAGACAGTCTCTGCGTCGCTATCATCATCGCGGCCTCTATAGCCGTGGTGACAGTCCTTAAGTCTGACCAGCTCCAACTGAGAATGCTCGTCGACCACCAGAGTATATTTAATGGAGTCATAATTTAACCCTGCAGCAGCTTCGCTGTTTGGCGCAGTGTGATTGGCTACCGAATGACCTTTCACATGGACAGAGTTGACAGAGACAGCCTCAGCTTCATTAAATACCCCATGTCCAGGACCCACCCCTTTGCCTCTAGACTTGGTACAGTCTGCCTCTCTGTTGTCATCAAGATAGTGTGTTACACCGTTCATGCAGTTGGAGGGGGTTGGTTCTCCTTCCCCTTCTTCCTCGCTGATATCAGGGTTGGTTCGGTCCGGGTAGGTGGGATGTAGGGGCTCAGGTGGAGGCCCCTCTGTGTCTGAGCTGATGGACATCCTGTTAGACCCCGCCTCACTGCTGGACCGGGACATGTTGGCAGGGCAGTCATGGGTACTGTCATTGTTTTGGTCTAGGGGCAAGACAGGTAGGGGAGGGTCAGAATACTGAAGAACAAAGCAAACAACATATATTATAATATAACTTGCAACAATAATATGACATATTGCCACAATAACAACTGGTTATCTATCTATACGTTCATGTCACACTAATGCCCACACAGATCCAACCAGTAAAGGCACAGTAAGGGCAATAATAACGCCTCCTGAACAATGTTTATAAAAAATCATTTAAATAGCAACAAGTCTTGATTTTATTTAAAAGCATAATAATACAGAATATTTGCCATTAAGCTATGCTATAGGTACCAAATCTTAAAATTGCTCCAGTCAAGATGCTATGAATGGTGATAATAATTGTATGTATTATTCTAAAACATTATTTATAAATAAACATTATTTATCTTGCCCTTTGAGAGTAAATAATGGTTTATTACCTGACGACTCTTGAGGCCACTTCTCTGTCTTGTCTTGTCTCTTGTCCTGCTTTACTTGTGTCTTGTCCTGTGTGTTGTCCTGCTTGACTTGTGTCGTGTCTTGTGTCTTCTCCTGCTTGAATTTTGTCTTGTTTTGTGTCTTGTCCTGCTTGAATGGTGTCTTGTTTTGTGTCTTGTCCTGCTTAACTTGTGTTTTGCCTTGTGTCTTGTCCTGCTTAAGTTGTGTCTTGTCTTGTGTCTTGTCCTGCTTCACTTGTGCCTTGTCCTGCTTGAGTTGTGTCTTGTCCTGCTTCACTTGTGCCTTGTCCAGCTTGACTTGTGTCTTGTCCTGCTTGCTTGATGTCTTGTCCTGCCTAACTTGTGTCTTGTCCTGTTTCCGTGGTGCTACCGGTGTGCGTGGGACCACCATGGCTGTCAGACAAATGTTCTGGTCATGAAGGTAGTTCAGTTTACCGCTTCCTCGTCCTCTGGAGCCCCCTCTAGTCCCCCCTGTTTCTCTAACATCCTCCACTCGGGGCCTCTGTCCTTGTTCTTTGGAGTTCTGAGGTGCTGATCTGTCTCTCCCCTCGCACAGCCGCCCTCCCCTCTTCTCCCCTCCCCCCCTCCCCCTGCTGTCCCGGAGGGTTGCTACGTCTCTCCCCACACCTCCTCCCCTCCCCGCTCCCCTGCCCCCTCCTCTCCCCCCCCCTCTCTGCAGACACCTTGGCGCGTTGGCGTGTTGTCTGTGCGCTGTGTCTTGCGGTCGAGTGTGAGTGTCAGGGCCACTAGCCGTGTGTGGGTGTGTGTTGGCTTTGCCGTCGGCACTGTTGGCTGCTGGGGGCCTGGGGGCGGGCCGCCGCTTGCCGGGCTGGACTTTGTCCTCCTGGGCATCCGCTGGAGGTGGATCGCCTTAATGTGCACGCGCACACACACACACACACACACACACACACACACAGAGAACAAGGTGCTTATTTATTAGGCAAGCAGTCAGAGAAGGATTTGGAAATTACAGTAAGCAGTTAACCCTTTATTAATGAAGCAATAATAGATCTGGAAAACCACTCCAAACTGTAACAATAAAGTTATTTTATTGTCTGTCTAAAGATTTATTTCAAATTTTATAAAGATCATACAATAAATGCAATGGTTTTACCCTTTAAATAAAATAAGGACCATTAAAAATGGTCATAACATCAAGTTTGTATTGTATTAAAAGATGTATAAATCCAAAAATGTCTAAATGCCTTTTTCTATCTGACATTTAAATCACCCAAAGGCAATCATAAATCGTACCAGCTAGCTGTCTCGACCAGTCTGTACAATTCCACTGTAGCTTGCTGTTTGTGCCAAGCAGTTTCAGTTGTGCCCCATGGTCAGTCAATTGTAGTGGGCTTCTGTTTAGTATATACACACCTGTAATGTGGGGAGAGGATGGCTGGCTGTCTTTCCAGCTGTCTTTCTTGCCCAGGGAGTTGTTGTTGATGGTGTCCTGGGTGAACCGTGGTGGGTGGAGAGATTTAAGAACAAACACACACCGACGTAAAGAAACGTGCATGTACACACGCATAGACACAAGCACGCGTGCTCAGACACAGACACACACACAGAGGAGGTCTTGTTCTGGTGTAGCCCGGGGTGAAAGCAGCTGCTTGGAACCAATAAATCCGCCTTTGTTGTTTGTAGTGTTATTGTTTAGCTCACAGAACTAACAAGGAGGCAACAGACACGCATGCAGAGCCAAAGCTAAGTGCACCTTCATTCCCTTCAGGTTCCATTAAGTGCCCTCAACAGTGTTGCTGTACAGTTGTGAGAGGTGATGCCTTTGTAATCGCAATAGCTTTCTATACAGGCAGGCAGACAGACAGAGAGAAAGACTTAATCAATCAAGTTCCAGTCGAATCAACAGTGAACATCTCACATACGATAAAATTGATAAACATTAAATAGTGATTCTGAGGGGTTCTTAAACCTTCTGACCCCCTACCCCCAAAAGAAGTGTGCGTGCTCGAGAAATAAATCACCAAACAAGATAATAATGATGTATATGTAATTATGTAATAAATATGTATTATATTATAATAATATAGAAAAGCAATGCGCCAAGCAATTATTTCACAACCTCCCTAAAAGTATCTAGCGACTCCTCTGGGGGTCCTAAGCCACAGTTTGAGAACCGCTAATATATCTCTAAACATACATAAGATCAGAACACTCTCTCTCCCTCTCTCTCTCTTCCAGTAGTGATGACGTCACTGCCAGAAAGGGGTGGGAGTGCTGGCGCTCCCAGAGCAGGAAGTGACAACGTACAGCATTACAGCGACCACGCAGAGCGCTGCTGACTCACTAGCATACCCATGATGCATCCTTGGGATGCCTGCCGCACACCCTGCTTTGTTACTATGGTTACAGGGAACCAGATGGAGGGGAGAGAGAGAGAGAGAGAGAGAGAGAGAGAGTGAGGGGGGGGGGGGGGCCCACACACA
>JAODLI010029355.1:0-15712 GCA_027575585.1 Percopsis omiscomaycus | reverse complement strand
CCCCCCCCCCCCCCCCCCCCCCCCCCCCCCCCCCCCCCCCCCCCCCCCCCCCCCCCCCCAGACAGACACTGAAAGACGAGAGGAACAGTTTGACGTTGACGATAGATTTTAGTCCTCTGAAGAACCTGCCCTGTGATGTATTCAGTGTCCCGCAGGTTCAGTAAGGGCGCAGCTGAATATCACCTCCGAAAAAAACGATTGAAAAAACCCACAATAATAAAAATGTGAGAAACCATTTGAGCTTACATTTGTTTTCTCTGAGCAGCTACGATAGAATCACCTTTCTTAACCAATTAGATTTAGCCTAACTACATTGCTTTGAGTAGTAGTAGTAGTAGTAAGGGTCATCAGTCTAATCTGCTCCCTATGGCGTCTCCAGCTGGCTAGCAGATACCTAATAGTGAACCGAGGACAGAGCTTAGCGACAGCCACATCTCACAACTCTGTATCACAATGCAGCAAATATCTTGATTGTAACCTACATGAAGGGCCAGAGAACACTACCAAACTGCAAACAGGACCACGCTCTAGCCAACGGCAACAAGGGTTTTACCTGTGAGAAGATGAAACTGTGGACTGAAATGTCTGAGAAAGACACTCACTGTCAGCCAAATATTGTTTTACATTTGAAATATAATGTACTGGAAGCTGTAATATGATACTAGAACTACCCATGGCTGAACTATTTCAGTTCTAGGTTATTGTTTTATTGCTAATGTAGGGGGAAGTGAGGCAGAGTGAATAAACACTGGGTTGTTGATCACTGTGCTGAAGAACAGCGTCAAGTGTTTAGGTCTAATGCTAAACACATATGGCAACAGGAACAATAGCATGCATGTTTGGACTTGGTGGGATATTATTTCTACTAACATCTAACCTGTTATCTGTGGATAACACAAGGAATGTGAAAATACGTCCATTAAGCAGGTAAACTGTGATGTTGCCCTCTAGTGGCAGTAGGCTAAAGTTCACTAGCTTTCAAGTCAATGCCAGTGACTATAATTAAATATTTTAAGTATAATCTATTACGTTTATTTAATATAATTTCACACAAATACAAAAGTGTATTTAGAAAATGGAAAATGTATGGGTAGTTTTACCAGGAATGAATGCATCTAGTCTAGGAACCAAAGGTCTACTATATATCTCTTTTGATCTGTCTTCTATTTCAATCAATTAAATTTGAAATCATTTTTTTTGTAAGGATATATATTTAAACCTATAGATTAAAAAATTATTATGTTGTTATAATAGGAAATCAACACTGTTATGACATTAGAATGCATTGTAGGGAACCTAATTCATGCATGATGTGCTTCCGCAATGAATTATGGGAAGGTACCATAGATGGATTACGTTTAACTTCCTCCAAAAAGGATGGTTGCTTTTTGTATTCCTACAATGTTAAGAGTAGGCTGGCCAAGCTCTGTCATGCTAAAGGACACAGTGGAGGAGATACTTAGGGGTTTTTAGGGCAGCATGTTATGCCAACCTCAGCTATTGTTGCTAGCATGCCTTTTCCAGAAGCATAGCACTCATCTGATTTGCTGAAGGTGAGAAAGTTATTATTGAAGGTTATTGTTGTTGTTGTTGTTGTATTTCTGTTGACTGGATTATAGAGATATTATCTTGTTTTATCTTCAATCTACTTTGTATTTCTGTTTGCCTATTAGTATTTGCTGTGTGTGAGTTGGTCAGACCTATAGTAGCTACTGTATGACATTGGTATCTAGTTACAGCTACCACCGCTGTATACACTGTTGACATGTTAACAGCTACTGATGGCCTGCTTTCAGTAGCATTCAGTTGATGTTGAATGAATGTTGCGACTACAGCTGCCTTTTTTTAAAGGCTGACTCTTTGCCAGCACACACAAGGTAATCTCCACACACACACACACACACACAGTAAAATGTAACCTATTTACTTGTAGCCTACAGTGAGACGATGCCTTCTGCTGCTGAAAACAGGATCCTCCCAACAAACACATACTCACGCACGCACAGATACATGTACATAGACGTAGTACACAGGCTATATACAAAACACACACTGCAGAGAACAAACATGACAACGAACATGACAAGTGCACACAAACACACACACACACACACACACACACACACACACACACACACACACCACAAGACCTCTACACAGTCCTACCTGCGAGCGGGGCGGGGGCTGCTGGGGAAAAAGCGCCAGGGTGGTGGGCCTCTTGGGCCGGTGTGTATCCATGACGACGCAGGATGATCTCCCTTCAACAAATAAAAGGGTGGCCTTCCTCCCTCCTTTCCCCTCCTCCACCACCTCCTCCTCCTCCTGTCCTCTTGTCGCGTCGAGCCGGCTTAGGCGCTCCTTCGCCCGGACGAGACCCTTCGCCTCCTCGCCCTGTGCCTCCTCCTCCTCTCCTGCTTCCTCAGCATCAATCAGCTCTAAGCTAAGCCCCTCCCCCTCCTGACCCTGCACACGCCCGTCCTCCTCCCTCCCTGCTGCGCTATTGGCTAGCCACGATGTCACGTTATCCTCTTCCTGGCAGCAAGGGAGCAGAGCAGAGAGAGAGAGAGAGAGATGAGGGATGCAGGGAGACAGGGAGATGGAGGCAAATAGAGCAAAAGGAGAGACACAGAGAGAGTAGGATGTGGAAGGGGAGGAGGGGGAGATCGGTGCTATCCAATCACAGCAAGGTATGACATCACCACTGCATCTGCCTGTGGCTCTTTCTGACTCAGGCTAATAAACATTGGTGTTTGTGCCCGCCCCTTCCCTTCTCTCTCTCTCTCTCTCTCTCTCTCTCTGTCTCTCTGTATGTGATTGTGTTAATGTCATGATTGTGTGTGTGTGTGTCTGTGTGTATTTTCCCTCTGTGTCACAGGCTAATTGGATTGTAACAGTCGTGTGTGCAACCGTAAACCCGGCTAGTAGACAAGACAAAGCTCACAGGCCAGTCAATATTCATCAGGTCAAGCTGCCAAGTAAGCCTTAAGCCGACCAGCAGGGGGGCCAGCTAACCATTCATCCAACAAGCCAACCAGCCACTTAACCAATGAAGCAGTAATTCAGTTAGCCTCACAGTTAGTCAAACTAAGGCAGGACACACCAGGCCGTGGTTGTCAACATGACACAGTAAAGCATGTATGAATGTGGCATGAACAAATTAATAAGATTTGTCCTGTTCTTGTATTGCAGTATTCATATGATTTCTTTGTCATCTTCTCTCTCCTTCTCACATACCTGGTACTGATCTGTGATCTCAGTAACTTCAGACAGATCTTCATCTTCAAACTCATCCAGACTGAAGTCATGAGTCAGCCTGGAATACACACACATGTAAAGTATTTGCACACATACACACACACACACACACACACACACACACACATCAGGCGTGTTGTTTCTAAACACTAGCTAGGTGATAGAACTGTATGTCATCTGGCTTCCCACAGCAGGCAATCTCTACCTTCAGCCTCCAGTTGCTTACTTACTCTTTATGAACTGCATAAACCAAGAGCTGTGATTCTTCACAAAATTGTTCACTTTAGATTTACTTGTCTAAAGATGAAACAAAGCATAATAATATAATATTTCATAACCAGAAATACATTTCTCATCATCTCACATGTCAAATACACATAAATGCAACGATCACTAGTACAGGTTGACGATAATGATAACAGATGAATGAACGGCATCCTCAGGGGACCAAAAACAACAGCACAACAACACATTAACAGTAATAAGTAGGCCACACAAACACAGAGGAGGGATACCATGTATGTGCTTTTGAAAGATTTGATTTACAGAAAAAGCAGTCACTCAAATGTCTTCTCCTGTTGGTTGGATGGACAGTGCATGCTCCAGGTTGGCCTGGAGGTCAAACGTTTAAATACTAAAACCAAGGAAAGAGAGAGGTTATTGGTTTGTCAAGATGAACTGGTGACACACGGGGAATAAAGCTCCTCTCATACCTAATAGAGGTACTGGCATACCAAAACACGGACCAACCTTTATTTAGTCATCATAAAATGCAGAGCTTTGCGTTTGCAACCGATCAACAACAAAATGCAAACTTACTGCCCTCTTGTTGCCTTTTACATGGTGCACAGACAACTGACAAGCATTTTGTGAAGCTTTATATGTTTTACAGCAATAATATATTTCATGCAATTTTTATAACAGTGCTAAACATTACTCCCCCCCCGGATCATTTAGGGCTCAGGCAGTGCCTTTGCCAAAAATATCTCAGAAAAGTAAAAAGGTACACACGTCAATAACAGTGGCGTCGTCTTACCATTTCTCCCACTGGTCCTCCATCCAGCTGTCCCCATCCTCCGCAGGGTCCATCCCCAGCTGCAGCTGCATGAGCCGAGCAGGTTGACCCAACACACCAGCCTCTACAGTATGTAAAACAGGATCCGGGGTCTCTGGACCCTAGGTCAAAGTGAGCTAATACAGTAGTAAGCTCTGCTAGAACACGCTGAGACCCCACATGCTGATGCCAGAACAGATTGTGTCCTTCGTCTTTCTCTGCAGTTCTCTTGGAAAGACCTGAAAGACAAACTGTCTCATTCACCCTGTTTGACTCTTTTTAATCTCACTCTCTCTGCTCTGAGGAGATAGAACCGAGTAAGCACAAGTCTGCCTCTCTCTCACGAAGCAATATTGAATGGCCTTTCAGCCTCTCTCTCTCTCCCCCCCCCCCTCCCATGGGGAGGGACAGCTGCTGCTTTGATCGATCCAACAGCCATTTACAGCTACTTCCTCTCCTCTTTCCCCTTCTCTCTCTCTCTCTCTCTCTCCATCCCTCGTTCTGTAGTGTTATAACTCGTGTTACTCTCTCTGCTTTACTTAATAATCCCATCACTGCTGGGTCTCTCCCTTGTTTCTTCATGCCCGCCTCCTCCTGCTGCAGAAGTCTTCCTTCTACAAGCCTCTAATGTTTTAATTTCCCATTTAGACTTGGGACTTGACATAGGACGTGCAAACCACTGTAGCCTGATGATGCAGGAGAGGTGGATACGTGGATTTTAGGCGGATCGGGCCAGTGCCAATGCAGTATGTGAAACCATACCATACCTTCATCAGGTCAGGGTCAAAGCAGCCTGAATATTTCCGAGCCGGATCAAGGTCTATTCCTGGCTCGTGCGCTGTCAATAGATATTGCCTCACCTATTATCGTATCCAGTTCCACCTGAGAGATCAAAGTTCAGATTCCCGATATCAGTTACAGATATAGGGCAGGAGGGGACAGACTTCAGCACACTCCTGATGAATTCTGGTATATATAGGATTGATAGATGATGGATGAGTAGACGACAGAAAGACATTCACGTTTTTTACCTTTCAACATTCCTGACATTCAACTCACATTTTCTAATATATATATATATTTTATACATTATATTTTTTGCTGTTTCTTTTGCTGGGCCTTATTGACATTATTAGGGGGATTACAGTACTTTATGCAGTATTAAAAATTGTGCATTGATTTTTATAGTATTTTAGTGGGATATGTTTATAATATTCTTATTGCGGTTATATAGGGCATTGTTCAAAGGGAACGTACTGGCTGATTAGTGCTAAGTCTTCGGTTGAAGACAGATGGTCATGTTCTGTAACTTCGATGTAAAGTCGATCATATTTATATGATCTGCAACTTCTACAGACAGACACCTTATTTCACAAATAGGGTGTCTGTCTGTCTGTCTGTCTGTCTGTCTGACCTCACCTCACTCACATCACATCACAACTCAGACCTTGTGGACAACTAACAGCCATTCTATCTCATTTTAATGCATGTAGGGAGTCTCCCAAAATTCTGCTCCAGTTAACGTTTGAAACACAACTGTCCATGAAACTTTTGGTGGTTGTAGGGGGAGGGTTAGGGAGAAGTGCCAGCTCAACACTCAGGTGTGAGAGGGCAATGCATTCTCAGAGCTTTATACCAAAACAACTGGTTAGCCCCATAGGGGCAATTCTCGGGCAAATGTGGGCTTTTTCAATTCTAGTTTTGCATTGAGCTGTACTTTCCTCTTGTTACTCTAGGTGGCCTTGTCCTCCATTATAACCGTCTACCCATGACTTCATACTGTTCAACCTTGGCCGTACAAGGACTGTGTAAAATATTAATAAAACACATGCTTGTTGCTTCTACACAAATTGATAACACCTCAAATATATAAAATACAATGAAATACTCAAATTAAATGATTGTTTAACTTCACACAACAAATTTTACGATTAATCTAAAGATAATAAACGAATATGAACTGAATACGAATCCATACATTTGCACATAGGCAAGAACATTTGCTTTGTGAAATTTGGATTTGATTCTACCGATGAAAGTTCTATCTAAATTACCAAACCAAACTAAACTAACTGAGATTGACAGTTTATCCGACCGTTAGCTAGGAGAGACAGTGGGATAAGAGATCAAATCAAAGTGCCCCGATTCCTTTAAGGCCCGCCCTCCCAGGCGTGAGTGTGTCCGCGAACATGGGGTGCCCTGGTCGCCTTCCAGCATGTGATAAGTGGTTACTTGCGGTGCGCAACATAACTACTGGAATTATACCACTTCAACAAGCATTTTTTTAACATAATCTACAATACCATACACAACAGAGGACAAGTAACGCTTGTATTGTATTACAGATGCATGTAAATCCGGTATTTTAAAGTTATCTGACGCTGAAAAGGGAGAAAGGAATGCATCGAGAAGAGGAGTGCACGCAGTAGAACTGATAATACGACGTAAGTAAAGCGACTACTTCATGAATTTGTCAAAATACATTTACATCAGGTTTTCGAACTCTTTCGGGCTCTAGTCTACTGTATGGGCACTTTGAACAAGAATGTGAGGTAAAGACAAGCTTTTCCTCCGTTGTACGCTTTGTGTTGCTCGTTGACTTGTGTTGCCTCATTTTACCACAGCTACAGGCTACACCAGCCTTCTGTGTTCTGTAACAGTTAGCGTTACTTTTAGGTAGTTGAAACGGTAGACTAATGGCGTCTGTTAGTTTATATCTTGTTTCTAAATGGGTATTGTCCGTTATTATCTAATGGCTATCTGGTAGGCAATGTTTTCTTTAACATTTGGCCCCATAATGTAGTACGAGAATTGGATTCAGGCACGGCGAGGTTGAAAAGTTGCAAACAGGGTGGATGTTCCTACAGGCTGCAAGTGAACAGCAGCGACACAGCCGTACAGACTCAATACAGCCCGCACCCAAAATAGGTCAGATTTAGCCAGATAGTGGCAAAATATTGCCAGATTTCTTATTACCACATTATTGCCCTTGCTGGGCCTGCCCTTTCCCACCAAGGAGCTTCATCCTGCTGTCAAGGATATTCGTTATACATTTTCAGATAATGTAACCTCCTTTTTTATTTTTTTAAACTGTACAAAGATGCTCTTTTTTCCTTTCTCAATGAAGCAGATTTAGGGGTTTTCTCCCACATCAGGAAGGGAGTGTTGGATTAGTTAGCTCGTTTCTCACTAGGATGATTTGCTTCTAGTCATAAATCTATACTGAAACATGATGCATGTTTTTTTTTTCTTTCAACAACGTGGTCACATGTTCGCACACGTTAGAATCCATGCATGCAACACGTGATGCCATGTTATCTTATTCCTCTGACACTTTTTAAACATCTTTACTTGCTCATCCTTTGTCATCCTAAGCGGATGGTTCAGAATGTTGTTTCTTCAGTCAGTTGGCCAATATGTTTTCCATGTTAATCCATAGATGGGTTATTTTTAAAGCGACAGGCCAGTTATATTGAGAGTAGGCTAAATGGGTCCAAGATTTCTTCAGTTCCAAAAGCGGTTTTCATAATCCACTGTGTACATATAGAAGACATAATAGCCTACCAATACGCTCGATCTCGACAAAGCTGTTGTTATATAAATCAGTCAAACTATTATAAAATAGTTAACTGGTAGCTGTCCATAGTCTTGCTCTGTGTGTAATGGACATATTGCAGAGATTGTCTTATTTCCCGCATTAAGTAATTGTTTAATTAAAATGAAAAATGTATTTACTGACAGACAATATCATTGAGTAGGCCTAGATCATAGGAAGAGACAAAGACGGTCCCAAGCTAACCCTTCAAACCGTCTGTCATGTGTCTGGTGGAAACGTGTTTAACATTCAGAACTTTCGGAACCTTCCTTTAGGGTTGAAGATGTTTAAGCGGTAGACAGTCTTGGAGTAACCATCTAGTGTATCTTTATTAAATGACAAGATAATTAACAAGAATACTCTAGGAACATACCCTCTTCCCCACAGCCATTTTCACATCTTTATTCCCCCCCCCCCCAATTCCTTTTCAAGATTATTTTTAGCCAAACACCCAAGTTAACTTACTAGTAAGTTAACTTACTAGTAAGTTAACTTACAAGTAACTGTAATATGCATTGGTCTCATTCTCTCTCCTTGTCTGGTTTTGCTAATTTCAGTCAGTAATGCCATAATTCCAACTATTCCAGCTTTTCCTGTTTCAGACTAGGTTGTTCAATTTTCATACTAGTCAGTTGTAAGGTTGGGCATTATGACGATATACAGTGTTAATTAGTCTACCGTTTGAGATTTTATATGTATGCCGTTTGTGGCACATTGAATCAGTGTCCAGGATGGTTTCACATGGCTTGGGCAATTTTGTGGGTGGTGGGAGCTGCATGTGTATTAAATAGTATTTAATTCACTGTATTAGGTGGTTATAGGCATTAGCAGATAGTTATTTTATTAATAAAATATTTCTATATCTCTTAAAAAAATAATGTAGGCATTTGATTAAATCAAATGATTATTCAGCCAGCCAGCCAGGCTGGGAGTCGCTCAGTAGGGATAGGCATTTCCAGCAAAAATACTATTCTTTTGGGAAGGAATCACATTTTTATCTTCAAACATTTATAAACAAACACAACTTGTACACCAGATCCAGAAATAATACCTGCAATACACTTTTATTTAAGTATTGCAAGTACATTTGTTTTTGTTCCCCCCTCTACAATGAGTAAGTATTAAATACATTTAAGTGTGTTAAGTTCAGAACTATCCCTTTTTTTTTTTAAGGGTGTTCAAATATAGATCAAGATGAGAGAATATGTCTGTCTGTGTATGTGCATAGCCCTGCTTTGCTACTCACTTAATTTTGTATTCGCTTTCACACTGGAATAGTGCAGTGGTATGTGGAGGCTGACCACTGTTGGATGTTTTACTGTTGAGTCATTCTCTCTCTGTCCCAATCATATGTGCAATGGCATTATGCTGGTCTACTGAGGAAGCTGTGCTTGGGGCAGCTGGGGGTTAAGTGCCTTGCCCAACGGCATCTCAAAAGTAGTTATTGAGAGGAACGGCTGTATTCATGAACTCAGGCCCACATTTCCCCAGCTGCTCGTTTTTAAGCCCGGCAGTACTGTGTTCCCTTGTTGTCTTCTGCGCCGGAAGTTGCTGAGAGTTTACTTATGTTCCGACTTGCGTTATGTTATGCTCTGGACTAATCTACATGACTTTGCTTTGTGGTGTTGCCTGCTATGCTGTGGTCTACTCTGTTCTCCCTCCAACAGAGCTGTGTTGTGTTTGAGCTACATCCTCTGTTCAGCAAAACTGTGTTGTGGCTGTGTTCTGATAAAGCAATCCAAACTGTGGAGTATCACTGACACGCACACACACAAAGAGAGTGATTAAGGTGTAGAAGGAGAACCGGTCTGTCTCTCTGTGGGCCTAAAGTTCAGAGGTTTGAAGCGCAATTGCCAGCTGAAGGCAAGGTGGCCCGTAGACAAATGTATATAGATGTACAATGTATCGCCCAACCCTAGTGGTTTGGAGCAAAGAAAAATATCAAAACTACATCTGAAAAACCATGAACCAAAATATCGGAATGAAACCTAAAGCTGTGGTGGTGGTGTTTGTTTTCGCTCAGAACCGAAGTGACGACAGCTCGATTCTTGAGGTTTAAATTCCGCTTTGTTTCCCGACATGAAGAATAACCTACTCTGTTACATAGCCACTTTGAACTTGGAGAAGAGGGAATTCAGGTCATTGTGTATGGTTGTGCACACATCTCACTTCCTTTTGCTCAAAGCTCATTGTTGCACCACACGTAGCTGTTGGCTGGGTGTGTCTATATTTGTCAACCATTTGGACATTAAAGGTTTTATCAAGTCCGAGATTTACGTTAGTGTAGCTATGTAGCCAGTCGGATCTGAGACTCCACGAGAGGTGGTTTGCAGTAGGGTCTCCCATAGTGAGATTCTGAAACATGATGCCGGGGTGTTGTAATTATCTATAATAGTGGCGACTATTTCATGGACCGCTGCTGTTAAGATATTGTCAGCAATTAGTCACCGCCCACAGGGTGTATGTGTGCGTGTGCGAGAGATTGTGTGTGATAGTAAATTTACCTGGAATATATTTAAGCATTTGCAACAATTAAAAAGACTAGCAACTGATTGTCCCTCTGCTTTGTGTCTATAGTGACACATTCACATCCATCAAATTGGATGCAAAAGGTTTACAAGGTTGACACAGTCACTTGGGGTCACATGCAAGACCTTGTCTTCAAAGGCTGTGGGTGGGGCCTCAGAGCTCATGCATGCAGCAGATGTGAGCTCTCTGGACAAAGAATAGTGTTCACTGATAAGTCAAGCAAGACATCATTGAACGATTTTGGTATTCCATTTACAGGGTCCTCACTTCAGTCACCATTTTCAGATAGCTATACAGAATAATCTATACAAAAAGAAGCAATTGAGAGTTTGTGTTTGTGCAGTCAATAGTCTTTCCCCTTAAATATCTACTTTGGATAGTGACAACTGAATGCCCTAAGAAAAGACTGTGTAGAGCAGATTACTACCTATGAGACTGAGGGAAAGGAATATTGATTCTACAGTTTAAAGCCTAAACAAACCGGCCTTGTCATAAGTGGGGTAACAAAAATTGATAGCAAGCTTCCTACATTTGATAACAATATTCTCCTCACTGACCAAAGCTCTTTATAAGATAATAAATGTTATGCTATACTTTCAAAGCTTCTCTATGCAACCTTTAAGCCTGAGTCAAGGGCGAAGCGATTGTCCTGCTCTCAAACCCCTCAGGTCCCAACACATGTCTTTCATCCTAGCAGCTGTTCTGCCCAACCCACTATTAAACTAAACCCGCAACAAGCACAGCCAGCTTGCTACATTAGCAATCATAATAAACAAACTAGCACACAAACCTTTCCTGCAGTATACAATCCACCCCGTTTCACATCTTACACATGTTTGAGGTGAATGGGAAATCGCTGTTCATGTGCTATACATGCCTCTCCTGCCACAAATTTGGCTTCATTATACATAAATGTGATAATGTCACAGAGGAATGACAAGAGTTCGGGGTATAGACCCCCTAACACTGCTAGAGTCAGTGCCTTGCTTTGCTCATTGAGCTACTCTTACCCCTGGCAGTGCTCTTTCAACAGTTGTATTGTTGCAGTAAACAGTTTTTAATTCTGGCTTTTCTATATATATCTTTACTGTATTTTGTCATTCATTGTCTACTGAACAGCTAAATAAGTTTCCTGCTCTTGTTTAATCACAAAAGTATGTGATCGTTCATTAGATGTTAAGATGAATGACATTATTTTTTATTTTAAACTGTGTATCCTAATAGGATTGAGCCACTTGCATGGGGCCTTTCTGGTCTGGGTCTGTCTCTGGGCCAGGCACTGTCCATGTGATTTTAGAGCTGTCAGAAAGGGTTTGCTGCAGGACAATAGAGATCTGCCCCGTCTCTCTCTTTCACATATTGGAGGGCCAGGAGGAGCTTTAGGTTTCACAGTGATCACACCGTATGACTGTGTGTTACCATAATGACGTTCATCTCCTATTTTCTTGGCCATCACTGTATTCTTCTATTGAAATACGGCCATCACTTGATTCTTGTATCGAAATACGGTTCTTAAAGTTGTTAATGTAGAAGATCTAAACTCGTGATAGTTATGTTTTGATTTTCTTGTTTCCAAGTTTATTTGTCAAATACACAGACACAGCAATGACAGCTAATGAAATGCTTGGTCATGGTGCACATATGGGTTTAGTACTAGGGGAGTTGTCATTTATACGTTCCTTCCCTTCCCTGTAGAGCAAGGCAGTGCCAGGTTAGTGGTTCCATTCCGTGTGTCGCGATTCTGCCACGGCCTTCATTTCTAGTACTAATGCAGGCTGAACCCGGGACTGTGTTGCCGTGGCTACCACTGTAAACCAACAATAGTTTTACCACGTCTGGTGTGCTTTGATAAGGCCATAGCTTGGTGTGTGTGCAGCCAGTGGAAGTGAGTGGACACTGCGGGTCTGTGCACTGGAGCAGGGCGGCTGCTGAGGAGGACATTGAGCTCGCGGCCAAGCGTGGATTAGCTGCTGGCTCTCTTTTCACGCAGCGCACGCATTCACTCTCATTTTCTTCTATCTCCAACAGTCTATATCTGATGTCTGTCTCTTCATCTCGCTGCCTCTTATTTTCAGTTACTGTGCGTCCGTCTTGCCCTCTCTCTCCCCCATTCCTTCCATACCAGACATAGCTTCTGGCCAGCTGAGTTAGGCTCCAGCTTCTTTGAGCTGTTCTCCGGGTAAGAACAGCCTATGTCAGCGTTTGGTTGTATAACACATAATTACAACAAGTTGTGGAAACATAGCCCCCTCTCTGCTCCCCTGACCGCCAGAGAGAGAGAGAGTGTGCACTTATGCTCTCATGTGTGTTTGATCGCACATAAGAGTGTGTGTGTGTGTGTGTGTGTGTTACTAGGACAGTTCGCATGCAGTATGTCTGGCTCCTCTCCTCTCCTCAGTACCGGCCTCTCAAAGCAGGCAGCGCCATCTTAAGTGGCCTGCTAGTTATCGTGCCACTTTAGATACCATGGCATCCACGCACTCTCTCTCTCACACACTTACAGTTACACACATTATTTTCCTGTGCACTTGCACATTCACACAGGCACCAAGCAGACATACTAAAACTAATACACACACACACACACACACACACACACACACACACACACACACACACACACACACAGTGGCTAGCCCCCCCTCCAGTCTGGCTGTGGCCATGTGTGGTAGTTCTTCAGCAGCATGACTGAGTGCTACGGTTGATAGCAGGAAGCTAAAGGTCAAGCATTAATTTCTGGAGCTGCGTGTACAGCTTAGAGACCAGCAGCATCGTCCAGTTCTCAGCATTAGTTCAACTTCTAGACTAGCCTGGACTAGAGGTGCACTTCACTGTGATTTGCCGAGTGCCTGTCTCTTCCCCCACCGCTGAAGATGGAGCTTCAATGTGGGGTCCGGGAGAACCCCACCTTTCCACTAGGGATGCACCAAATCTTGCATTTTTCTTGTTTGATTCAGATTACCGTTTTTTTTAAAGCCTGACCGGCCGTTCCAGTCCCGGACGATTTTCATTGTATAGCTTTCACAATTTATTTGATGGTTCATTTAGATGGAGAGATATTCAGTTTTAAATGTCGCCTTTTCACACTTTTACAAGACAGCGTCCGTTCAACAGGACGGATTAATACAAAATACATGATGAGCAATATTATGCCAGTAGATTTGTTCTCGGTGTTGTATTTAAAAAGATACTTAAAAAGATCAATTTTACCCAAGTATGGTTAACTTCCTAACATCTTCCTTGGAAACTGTTATTTGTCGTGCCGAATGTCTTCATTGTAGTTCCTCCGCGATTAACTTTTCCTTCGCAGACATTACAGATTGCAATCTCCATGTCCTGTTCAGACTTTGTAATATTTCCACACAAATTACATTTTGGGAAGTGATACCAATGTCGCTTGTGTGCATGGAGCATAGGCCTACACAGAACACAGATCAGACGAAATGAACAAAAACAATCGCCCGTTTGCCGATCACGTGTTGGGAGCAAAAACTGGCCCATTCCGATTGATGGCTGGTCCCGGAAATCAATCTCTCTCTCTGTCTCTCTCTGTGTGTGTGTCCAAAGGCTTTTAGTTGAAGCTGTGGAGGAACCTGTGAGACAAATGAGTCTGCAACGAATAAAAAAACGCATGTGCGATTATTTTATTATTTTTTTACTTTTTTTTTTTACTTAGTGTACAAAGGCCTTAAATGTTCACTTAATTTAACATGTCGTGCAGCAATGTAGTTCTACTTTTGAATAGTTTCCATACAGCTTTTCTATACAGCTTTTCTGTTTGTATTGCCTCCAGTTCACTCTACCTGTGTCTAGTCTAAATAGTGGAAACACTATGAATTGTGGTAATTGAATGGCTGTGTGTTGTTTTAGCGGCAGGGATGTTTGTGGAAGGTGATAAACTATAAACTTGGGGTGTACTTATTTGTCGTCTGCCTAATATCACCAAATAGCAATTCTAATTCTAAACTTTTTGATTCTTGTTTCACTGTATTCACATTCACACACATCACGTGTGTTCTTCCGGGCTAACTAAATTTTGAGGCAGGGGGACATTTGTATTCGACACTATTCGCTCAAACCACTATTCACTCCTCCTCTCTTGGTCCTGATTTTACATACATTTCTGTACCTAGATCCTGGGCTAACTGGGGTCAGTTAAAGGTTAAATGGGCGCATGACCACCTCTTCATTAATGCCTAAGGATATCTCTGGATCATGTGTTGAGAAAAGTACCTTATTTTAACCTCAAGGACGTTGTTATTGAAGTGTTATTTGTTTAGCGTTTGTTTCCTTATCACAACTTGTGTGTTCAAGTTACAGTGTAACTTAACCTTCATTAAGTTGCAATATTCAGACTGGTACTAGTTTTCCTCATGTTTTGTTTAGCCATATCCTCCTTGCTTTCTTTTTTGTGGCCGTTTTTACAAATTATTACAAATAAAATATGACAATATAAAGGAAGAATTAGGCTCCTTTCAGGGTGACAGTGGCTAGTCATTTTTGTTAGCCATATGGTTAGCCATGACAGCACTTGGTCATCTCAAACACTGGTCAAGACACTGGTGTTGGCCTACAAGGCAGTAAAAAGAACTGGCCCACTCTACCTCCAAGCAATGGTCAGGTGCCAGGCCCCATCCAGAGTGGACAGCAGAGCCATTACATTATTAAGACCCACCTCTTCAGAATCCACCTTGGTACCTCAGCCACTGACCTCTCTACCTCATAACTCTCTCACTAACTGAAATGCTCTATTACGATCCCGTATCTTCCACCTCTATTTTCTAGATATTAAAAAGAAATCCCTCTTTTCTTCTTACTGTAGATTAGCTCTTCGAAAATGTAGCAATGTGCAGATATTTAGGCTGTTGGCAATACATTTAAGATTGAATAATATGTTAATAGGTAATGTATGTTGTAAAATATATAACTAACCCTATCCTGATGACATCCTGCTGTCATTCTAACAGAATGTTGTTTGCTTACGATATCTGGTGTATGACCTATTCAGCTATTGACAAATACTTAATTCGCTTTGGATAAAAGCGTCTGCAAAATGATCTAAATGTATATTACAGGGGACATAACTGTTAATATGTCCTTAACGCTAAGATTGTGAATGGTCTATACCAGGGGTGGGCAATTATTTTTTCCATGGGGCCACATGAGAAACAGAAAATATTGTGGAGGGCTGGGCCAAAAGGCGGAAGTCAATTCTGCATAATATTAATTGTATTTCTTTATAAAAAGCAGTAAATAGCATTGTTTTGACAAGCCGATAA
>JAODLI010029335.1:0-20051 GCA_027575585.1 Percopsis omiscomaycus | reverse complement strand
CCCCCCCCCCCCCCCCCCCCCCCATCTCTCAGGTATCCGGGCGACCGATTTCTTCGGCTCCTTCTACATGAGCAACACCACGGACGTGGAGCTTGCCGGCCTGGACTGTGACAAGACCATCACCGTGGAGTTCCGGCACGACGACAAGCTCAGCGAGGAGACGGGGGCGCTCATGCAGGTAACCGGCTGCTTCTGCTGTGTGTTTCTATGGTGGAACTGTTTCATTCATACAACGTTACAATGGATGTGTGTGTGTGTGTGTTTCTGTGAAGTGTGCGGTGCTCTACACCAGCTGCAGCGGACAGAGGCGCCTGCGTGTCCACAACATGGCCGTCAACTGCTGTTCCCAGCTTGCTGACCTCTACCGCAACTGCGAGACCGACACCATCATCAACTACTTCTGCAAATACGGTGAGGAAGCGTCCGCCTGCCGCACAGGTCCCACTGGAGCAAACTAACCCTCTCTGCCAGTTTGAGCGCTCGCCATATGCCGCGCACACGCTGCCCTGCTTGTATGTATATGTTGGCTACGCTAGGACCGTATCTCCCCGGGGAACAAACATCCCATCGCGTCAACACAGGGGTGGGCTTCACAGAAAGGCAGGTGGGATGTCACGGTGCCCTAATGTGGTGTTTGTGTCTCACGCCGCGCAGCTTTCCGCTGTGTGCTGAACGGCCCCACCAAGACGGTGCGCGACACCCTGGTGAACCAGTGCGCCCAGATACTGGCCTGCTACCGCAAGAACTGCGCCAGCCCCTCGTCTGCCGGCCAGGTGCGAGAACACAGTGCTTTAATGGCACCACAAGACACACACACACACATCAATTCACATCTCCTCTTGGTTGTAAACATGATGACACACTGCAGCAAACAGTGTTGCAGTCCTCACATGGTACCATCATGTGGTGCCTCCTCGCCAATCCTTTCTGTCTGTCTCTCTCTCTCTCTCTGTCTCTCTCTCTCTCTCTGTCTCTCTCTCTCTCTCTGTCTCTCTCTCTCTCTCTGTATCTCTCTCTCTCTCTCTCTGTCTCTGTATAGCTGATCCTGCCAGAGTGTATGAAGCTGCTCCCGGTGTACCTGAACTGCGTGCTGAAGAGCGACGTGCTGCTGCCTTCGGCCGACGTGTCCCTCGACGACCGGGCCTACCTGCGGCAGCTGCTCAGCTGCATGGACGTGGCCGAGAGCCACGTCTTCTTCTACCCGAGCCTGCTGCCCCTGGTGAGCCCTCCAATGAACTGCAGCGCCCGCCCGCTGAAGGGTTTCCCGTCCTGTCCCTCCAAGACAGACGTTCTATTACGCGGCGTGGGGGGGAGAAAATGAGCGTCTGGGCTGTGTTTATATCCTCCTCCCCTGCACGCAGATGGAGCTATTATCTTCCATGTACACACAACCATCTTCTTCTCGATGACAGCCTGAAGGCCCCAATCACGTCTTAGGTGTCACACTGATTATTATTCTCAAGGGCTTCAGGACCGAGATCATATGGTAGAGCAGCAGTTCCTAAACTGTAAACAATATCATCGTAAGAAAGATGAGATTGAAAAACGACGACAATAATGAACAAAGATGATATCATAATGACCCTCACTTTTAGAACCACGCTAATTGGAGCGCTTCAACAATGGATATATATATATATGTGTGTGTGTGTGTGTGTGTGCATGCATGCCATGACCGCGCCTCCTTCCGTTTCCAGATGAAGTTGGGCGATTCGTTGCCCGTGGCGGTGAGGGCCTCAGAGGAGCGCCTGTCCAAGGGAGGCGTCTACCTGCTGGAGACGGGGCTCCACCTCTTCCTGTGGGTGGGAGCCAACGCCCAGCAGGAGCTGCTGCTCAACCTGTTCGGCATGACCAGCTTCAGCCAGATAGACCCCAACATGGTAAGAGAAAGGAAGTGCACCCGTTACGTAAGCTTATCTAGGCCTTTCATTGGCCACTGTGTCAAGGGACTTTTCTTTAGCATTATTGTGGCTTGTGTTGGACTGTGTGGCGTTGAAGCCCTTATTACATTAGCTCAGTACATCACTGATGTCAGCCAGTGTCTTAACTGTGGACCAGCGTTCTCTGACTGTGTTCACTGGTTTGTGCTTCAGACTAGTCTGCCTGTGCTGGACAACCCCTTCTCCCAGAGGCTCCGGGAGATCATCGACTCCTGCAGAGAACAGAGGTCCCGGTACATGAAGGTTAGCTCTCGCCCCGTCTCTTTGTATTGTCTTGTTTCCCCCCACCTTCCACCCCTCGCCTTGCTAACGCATGTCCCACTCTCTCTCTCTCTCCTACCCCGCCCCCACCCGCAGCTGATGGTGGTGAAGCAGGAAGACAAGGCTGAGCTGATATTTAGGCACTTCCTGGTCGAGGACAAGAACGCCAGCGGCGGAGAGTCGTACGTGGACTTCCTGTGTCACATGCACAAGGAGATCCGGCAGCTTCTCAGCTAGGGGACCCCCCCCCCCCGGTCACCTGTTCACCTGCCCTTCTGAAAGCGCATTCTTTTATTTTTTACCTAATAAACTAGCCCCCTCCCTTCCCCTCTTCACATGAGCCAAGGGTGGCCAGACAGAGACATGTATCAGCCAGCTGGCAGATTCCCTGTCATGGCTGGGCTTTAGAGAGAGACATGGAGTGTGTGTGTGTTGGTGAGAGAGAGAGAGAGAGAGAGAGAGAGTGAGTGTTGGATCATGTGGCCACTCTGCCTGTAATGTGAAGCGAGAACACATCAGGAGTAAACTAATTGGCTTGGGAGGGTTGTGTATGTACACAAGTTAACGTGTGTGTGTGTGTGACAGAGAGATAGGGGGCTTATAATGATTGTAGTCAGTGTACTGTCTGTAATACTAGCACAGAAGGCTGTTCTGGGTGCGAATAGCAAACTCAACTCTCCCTTTTTTGTATGATTGAAACCTTATTAGAGTTAAATATGACTACTTCAGACCTACAGTATATGAAATGAAATAAATGCTGTTCTTTTCCATCTCTAGAATTATTTTTCTATCTCGTCTTTTCTGCCCTTTTTACCACAGCCTTTAGGAGCCCACCCTCCACTCTGTGATATTCCACCCGTCCTTAATATTATGTAATGTGTGTTTGTTGCCAGATGTGTGAAGACTAGAAGCCCACTGCCCTCTCGTCGTTTACTTTAGTCAAATGACCCGCAGCATTCTCAGTCAACCAACTAAAATTACAATACTTAAAATACTGATTGTAAAAAATTGACTTCAGTCAAGAGTGTTTGCCATTAATGCAGACCTTTTTATTTTTTACTTGATCAGATGTGAGCTGCAGCTGTGATTTTTGAAGTCTCAATACACTACAAAAGGCAAATAATAAACATGAGTCATTAGTATGCAAGGTGAATGCTTAGACTATTCTGTCTATTAATCTACAGTGTCTAGTGGGATAAGCACCAGTCACTGGATGAAATTACAGAATGTGTATGGCAGTCTACAGTACACGCACACACACAAAAGTTGTTTGAGCCTTCGAGGGGATAGTGGGACGATGGACACCATCGGCCTCTTGGCATCTTTGGTGTGTACATACATTATATAATTTGTACAGAACAAAAAAAATATATAATGCAGACATGTAACCTAAAACTGAAATCCTGTTATCAGACAAAATGCCTATGTGGTTTTGGTGTGAGTGTGTGTGTGAATGTGAGAGCTTGGAGTCGGTCCTGGTGAATTTCTACAGAGGAACAGAGGGATCAGCCTACAGACACACAACCCCCCCCCCTCCCCACCACCACCACCACCATCTCCCCATGCGACCACCCCATTTTATTTTTAATTTTTAAAAAGATGTGTTCTGTGTGCATTTGTGTGTACCCCTCTGTTCCATTTGTTGTTCTTCACTCACCCTGTCTGATTGACACACTGTCTGACTGTAATCTTAATTTGTGTTCCTTTCGTTCTGTTGACTGTGTGTTGTTCAGAGCCTCTCGGGACTGCTAATAAAATGACTCTGGAAACTCCAACTGGCGCACTGCGCCTTCAGCCTCTCGCATCCCTGCTGCTGTTCTGTGTCTGTCGTACTGTGGCCTAATAACTTTGTTATTAGACTGCTAGAAATATGAAAGGTGCCCATTTGTCATGTTTATTTGTTTAAGCGCAATTAAGAGAATGAACATAGTAAATCTGACATCTCCCATGATAATCTTTGGATGAATGAAAGAAACCCTGTAATGCGAGTCAAAAGCAGGGTTCCCTATTGCATCAGGTGTGTGGTTACTTTGCCAGGCAGCTGGATTCGCGAGATCACGTTCACATGAGAATCCTTATTGTGAGAATAAGGAGAAAACAGCAAAATTGCTAAATTTACATTTATGAATGAAATATTCTGTCTTCTTTTCTTGGAATATTAAAGAAACCAAACACCAACAACATTTCATGTATCAGCAAATCCAAGTGGTCTCATATGCTGTTGGTTTCATTGGGACTTGGTAGGCCCGAATACAATACTAACACCAGATAAACATACTAGCACAGGTGTATTGTGGAGTCTACCCAACCAAGCCTAAATCCTGGGTAGAGGGCCTCTGTGAATGTTGTGTGGAAGGTGTGTAACAGGGTCATTGAACCAGAGGACACGCTGTAGAAGGACAGTTTTCCACAATCCCAGTCTAGATGGACCCCTACTTTATTAGAAGAGGGCAGAACATTTATTGGGGTGTTCACACCATTATGCCAAGCATTATAACTGTCTTGGACACAGCTCAGGGCCCAAGACGAGTCGTTCCGGCCCAGCCAGCAGTCGTGACCCTCTCCTTTCCTGTTCATCTTCCTGTAGGCTAGTCCTACAAGACATCTCCCACTCCACTCCACCTCCCAGTAGCAGCGTCCCATCAGGCCCTCTTTACACAGCACCTGTGCCCAGAAGTTGAACCTTTGTGGGTGGTCGGGGTAAGACTGCTTGGAACCCCGCGTGGTTTTTTTGTTCCCTGCTGACAGAGTGAGGTCTCGGTGCGCTGTGTTTGGGTCCAGACTGAGACCAATGCTATCTGGTAAAGAAGAGATTGATATCAACGGCAATCTTGGTAACCATTCTAGAAATATTGTGTTACACTACAAACATATCTATAAAGTAGTAGTGTCTCACATTTCTTTGGACCCGGTTGGATTCTGGTTTCATCACAATGGTCTGTGCTACAAAAACAAAATGGGAGATGTACTATACTAAGAATACGTTCTACTGTATTGTCAAAAACATTGTGTGTAGTATAAAGTATACATATTGAAGTAATTCAGTGCGGCGCTACCTGAGCTTTTCCAGAACACAACGTGGGTTATCTCGCAGGTCACAGAGAAGCCACAGGCCAGAGTCTCCTGGGTGGTTGTAGCTCAGGTCTAGCTCTTTCAGATGGGAGGAACTGGAATTCATAGCAGCTGCCAGGAAAGTACAGCCTTGTTCTCCGATTCTACAAAGAGACAAACTGCAGACAAGAGGGTAGACCATATCAAAGAGCTTAGAGGAGCCATAGTATTCACTGACGCGCAGACTGAAACTGTTGAAAGTATTTCAAAAGGGACAGAAGTATCTGTACTTCAACTCTATTGGTCAACTCGAAAAGCTTTCATTCAGGTATCTTACGTAAGGATTTCCAGTTTACAGTGAGGACCGCCCAGTCCGTCAGAAAGCATTTTCACTCCTTCATCTTCCAGATCGTTGTCAGTCAAGTCCAACATTTTCATCTGAGAAAATCTCGAGCTGACAACTGAAGCCAGATCGCTGCAGCTCTGCTTTGTTAAGCTGCATCTATTCAGCCTAGATGAACAGGAATTTATTGAAATGTTCTGCCTAATTTAACCAGCATATTAAATACTGAAGTATATAAGTGAAGTAGAGAAGTAGAAATAGGAGGAGAGCTACAATACAGTATTTTTAGAAATACTAGTGAATACTGACCTCAGGGTTTCCAGCCTGCTTTTTGCCAGTCCAGCAGAGAGCAGTATTGCCCCTGAATCTGTTAGGTTATTGTCACTAAGGTCCAACTCTGTAAGTTGGGATGAACTGACACAAGATGCCAGGGCTTCGCAGCAGTTTTCTGTGAGATTACATCTATTCAGACTGCAACAGGAAGACAAAGGAAAGAGCAAATGTCACTGCACTTTGATTGTAGCTTGTGTTGTTGCAAGAAGAAACAAACACCTATTCAATTGTAGGTAAAAACTTAAGCGTTCATTCATTTCATTATTGTGGCTTATTTCAATAAGGTGCAATGTTACTCACTGGGCTACTTGAGATTCTCTGACAACAGGCAACAGTCTTAACAGAACCTTTTCGGATCTGGCATACTGGCTCAGATGAAACACATCGAGCTTCACCTCTGAGGTTAATAATACGAAGGCCACAGTAGTCCACTGTGTTGACGATAGTTTGGCTCTTGAAAGACTCTCTGCAGTCAAGTAGCTCTGAATCTCTTCCACCAGAGAGCAGTCGTTCAGCTCATTCAAACAGTGAAACAGATTCATACACCTGTCAGGGGATGAGTTGGTCCTGATCCTCTCCTTAATGTGTTTGATAACCTCTAGCCTGATCTTGGTCTTCATTTTTTTCTTGGTCATCAGAGCTCCCAACAGTTTCTGATTGGATTCCAGTAATAAACCCATGAGAAAGCGTAGGAAGATGTCAAAATGTCCATTCTTGCACTGCAAAGCCTTGTCCACCGCTGCTTTGTAGAGAATGAGTTCGGACGGCTCTCTGAATGAGAAATATCTCGAACTAGATGACTTCTTGACCAAAACATTGTTGTTGTCATTGTGGAATGAGAGAAACACGTACAAAGCAGCGAAGAACTCCTGAATGCTTAGATGGACAAAACTGAACACTTTGTCCTTGCACAGTGTCAAGTTGTTGTTGAAGATCTGTGTGTAGAATCCTGAGAACAGAGACGTTTGTGTCACGTCTATACCATTCACTATCAAGTCTCTCTCATAGAAGATCAGATGGCCTCTCTCCAGTTCTTTGAATGCCAACCTCCCCAATGAGAGGATATTGGTTCTTGTCAAGTCAGCATTCGACTCTCTCCTTCCGTCCCTCCGGTTCATGCTTTGCTCTTGCAAGGCTAAGAAGCTAATGTACATTTGAGTAAGCGTTTTTGGCATGTCCTGACAAGCGGTTGGCCCCAGTCTCTCAAAAACAGTGGTGGCTATCCAGCAGAAGACCGGTATGTGGCACATAACGTGAAGCATCCTTGACGATTTCATATATGCGATAATTGCGTTGGCCAGGTTCTCATCGACGATTTTCTTCCTAAAATATTCCTCCTTCTGTGCATCGTTGAAGCCCCGCACCTCTGTCACCAGATCTATGCATTCGGGTGGGATCTGAGCTGTTGCTGCTGGTCGGGAAGTTAGCCAAACCAGAGCGCATGGAAGCAAAGTTCCCCTGATGAGATTTGTCAGGAGCACATCTATCGTGGTTGGTTCTGTAACATCTGACACAATTTCACAGTTATGGAAGTCAAGGGCCAGGCGGCTCTCGTCCAGGCCGTCTAGGATAAACAGCACTTTGCACTTGTCAAATATGAACACTCCCAACTCTTTTATCTGAGGGAAAATAAGAAGCAGAAGTTCCAACAGACTAAGGACTTTCTTACTCATCAAATTGAGCTCTCGAAAAGAAAGGGGAAATACAAATTCAAGGTTATTATTGTCTCTTTCCTCAGCCCAGTCTAAAGTGAATTTATTGGCAGCTACAGTCTTCCCAATGCCAGCAACTCCCCTTGTGATCACAGTCGTTACAGGGTGTTCTCGTTCCGGCAAATTGTCAAAGATGTGGTTGCATTTGATTGGTCTCTCTTTTGTCACATGTATTCTGTATGCTGTCTCAAGCTGTCTTATTTCATGCTCATCAGTGACAGTTCCACTTCCTCCCTCAGTGATATAGAGGTCTGTGTAAATCTTATTCAGGAGTATTTTGTTTCCATCTGTTGCCAGACCTTCACACAAATAGCTAAATCTGCCCTTCAGAGTGGTTTTCAGTTCCTGTTGACAATGTCTTATTAACTGCTCCCCTAAAAGAAGGCATATGGAAATAGTTTAGTTTGATAGTTTAGTTAATCTAGAACAATTCTTTTAAAACACTAAATGTGGTACAATGTTGGTAAGTAAAATATCAATAGGCCCAGATATTGATAACTCACTGTTGGCATCAGAAGGCAGAGCAGGAGAGACAGTCACTTGATCAAAAGAGGCTTGTGACCGAAGACTAGACTCTACAAAATATGAACAAGATTAAAGTGGAAATTAAGACAATAAATTATTCATTCATGTATGTAGGCCTAAAAGATTCATAAAGGTAGTATTTTTTACCTTTACCTGTGGAGTTGATACAGATGTTTAAGTTGACTGAACCACCTATACTGCAGCCACTGATATTAGGAGCAACAACTGTGCCTCCGTTCTGGGTTGAGCAGTGAAGCTGGGCTGGATGGACGGCTGCTGCAATAGCATGGATCGGCTCTACAGCAAAAATTGTATATTTCGATTTTTTTATAGATTTTTCAAAATGTTTGTTTTTGATGTCTTGCATACACCTCGATGAGATCAGGAGATCAATGATTTACTTGTTATCCAGTTGTAGAGTTATTTGAAAGTAAGAACAATTTAACAAAATCCGGGCCAATAGTTTTGTAATTGAAAAATTACAATTTCAAATTTCAAATTTTGATCTTGAACTTTGAAAAATACAACAAAAAAAATCGGTTTCAGTTGATATCACGCCCCCCACGCCAGATCAAGGCCAAAAGTCTGCAATTTAAAAAAATAGAGCTCAAATATCAAAATATATTAAAGTCAAAAATGAAAATAAACTATTTATTCAAAATAATTCCAGAATGGAATCATAATATATATAATTATATAACTGAAAAACTTTTCCTACACATATTTTTAGTTGTATAAGTTCAAGATCAAAATTTGAACTCTAAGTTTGAAATTGTAGTTTTTTAATTACAAAACTACTGGCCCAGATTTAGCTCCATAAAAAAAATAAAACGTTTGAACATCTAGAAAGATAATAAAATGTATATGAAATCCTTACCTTTGTCAACTTGATCAGAAACAGAATTCTCCTCTAGTTTCACTGGGACATCCATTGAACACTCAATTATCTCTTGTCCTTCTGCGTTTTCTTTCTTTACATTGGGAACTACTCTGTCCCCATTGAAAATCCCTGAATATATGCACAATACCCAAAAGAAGTAGTACACCTAGCCACATTCATGAAGTTATGTATACATTTGCATGCGAGCAAGGCTGTCATAATGCTAATGTAACAATGTGCTGGGGGAGATGCGCACTATAAGCTGTTTGGCAGTAAGTGACAGAACATAACAGGAAGCCTGTGGTTTAGATGTGCCTCATCAGCCTTATTTCCATAATGTACTAGTTTTATAAATATAAAGAAGAGAAATTCCCTCAGATGCTTCGGCTTCGGCTTTAGGAATAAATAGACAATATTATTAATATTAATCACAATGAACGTAAACAACGGACATGACTATTGTTTGCCATATATAGTCACATTGCCATAGTCAAAGCTGTCTTTGCTGCCTCTTCTTTTCGTAATGCTGCTATTGTGTTTGCCTGCTCATTACAAATGAATGTTCCTGAAAATATTTTTCCTCTCTGTGTCCTGGGACGGATTCTATGGAGCATATGATACTTTGATATTCTCCCTGTTATCATCTATATAATGTGACAGACATGTACAATTTCCTTGATGTGCTTCATGGATGCATCTACTCGAAAGCCCTTATTTTCTCCATGACAGGCCTAGGAGGAGTCTAAAATAAAACATAACTTGTTAAAAGACATGTTTTACCTACTAATAAAGTAAAAATACCAGAGCTCTCAAAAATATAACTTTGAGAAATTTCTACTGAGCTTCTGGATTAAACCCTGATAAATCTGTATTTTAAAGTTTGAGTCTCCATTCTACCTGAGTAATATTATAATACCACACTGCAGAAAAGCATGTTTGTGAGACTTTAATTGAGAGGGCTGTCCTCCTGGTCGGCTGTGGAGTCTCCCTTGCTGGTGCAAATGAATCAAATTCCTCAAACTATAATTAGGAGGACGTGCTGTTGTATGTGTTTAAGTGTTTCCTACAAATTGGGCAGTTCTTCCATGCAAGGAGTTGTGTATGCAGACTTTACAGAAGCTCTGTCCACACTGTGTTCTTAGATTATATTTGTAGTATGCCAATATTTAGTAGGTCTGTGTCTGTTTTAGAATGTTTAGAATGGGTTCTGGCTATTATCAGCATGCATTAGCATTGAAAATTAGGAACTGTTGTACTTTAGGTGATGCTGTACTGTAGGTGAGAGATATGCCTTAAGGCATTTATACACTACAAAGATCTGTTCAGCACAAACATAACAATAACAAATGTGTTTTTTTAAGTATTTAATTTTAAGTGTGTGTGAGGCAGTACAGTTATATTATATGATAGTTATATTCATGAAAAAGTATAAAATCATATTTCCATTATAAATCAATTGGGTTCATTTTGAGCCATGCTATGTAAAAAATGCGAGTGGAGTGGGTTATGCATCATAGGACTAGTTGAAAGATCAGCTTCCCACTGTTGCACGACTGAAATAGCTTTGTGTGAAATAATCTAAAAAATGAACCTTCTGTTAGCCTCCCTGCTAGCTCTGGGTCTGGATTTTTATAGAGAATGTCCACTGCAATGTCCACAGCATCAACTTCCCCTTAGACTTGAACCATTTTATCTACGGTATCTTCCCTGGAAGCCTTCCCTTTTTAAAGCTGGCCTGTCTTGATAGGCTGGGATTTATCATCTTTCTTGTTCTGAATGAGAAACCACTGAAATCTCTCTAGCTCTTTTTTCATGTATTGTTTCATGTATTTTGACAGTCAGTTCTAAACATGTATGTGAAAGTATAGGTATCCCACTTCTAGAGGTGTTAATGGCATAATGCATTTTAAAAGTTCCCTCCACCTGAATTTCGGAGATCAATTAAGTCTTATCTTATGTTATCCTGTGTGGTCTTGTCATGTATTAACTCGGCTTTTCCTGTCCAGTTTTGTCTCAACAGCTTTCATGCTGTAATGGCACCTGGTTACCAAAAGGGGGAAGCACATTCCAGATTGTGGCATGTCAATGCTATCACAACTCTACCAAAATGCACTCTACATTGCTAAAACCCTATCCTTGTTAGCGACAATAAGATATGCAGTAACTCTATTTTACCAGGGAAGTCTGTTGCGATTGAAAAAAAAGAAAAAGTTTTTTAAAGAGAGACATTGATTATTCACCTAAAAACTTTAAGAACAAATTAGATTAAACCTAATACATAAAAGTCCTTGCAATAGCTTAATCATGACTTAAATTAAAGTGAAATCCGATAAGAACTGTAAATAGGCTTTTGGAGCATTCAAACATGGAGAAATAGACTAACATTAATCCATTGGTCTGGGGGAAGCTTGCTGCACATTGGCTTTGCATCAACACTGTACACACCTACACAGTACCACCAGGGAGCTGCCCAACAATACACCTCTACTGTTGGCTGCACAGCAGCAGTTATGGGTAAGTACTTTGCTAAAGGGCATCACGGCAGTAATTGTGAGCGGAGAAAGCTTTCCTTGTCCACTTCCCCCAGTCAGATATTTTTTGCCCAAACAGTCTGTTGCCATCATTGTTATGACTCAGCTCTTGGCCCTGTGCACCGTGATGATGTAACAGATGGCTTATTCACTTACCACTGGTCTTACTGCTCATGGTGGTGGACACATGTATTACAACAAATTAAGGACTCTGTCTATTATGGCCACAAACAGATCTTCAGTCAAATAAGCATAATTCAGTTATGTAGCATAATAAATGATGAGAGTGGTTAGTAGCAGAACTACCCGGCTTAGCTTCAGCCAAGGCTGGAATCAAAATTAGACAATTACTGTAGTAAGTTGACTAGAACGGTTGGCAATGAAATAACTTTACATTACATGATATTATATTACTCCATAGCATCACATCACATTACATCACATTAACATGACATTACCATATCTCACAGTTGACGAACAACATCTGGGGTAACTCTCATGTCAGCATGCTGCAGTTTACATATACAGCAGTATATTTTGAGGAGGCATGGCTTACCTGGTTTTAAGAAGAAATATGAAGGTCAACTCTAGTGTGTTCTTTTTCTACAATTGCCATATTTCTTTATCACTTTAGACCCCAGATCATTCTGGCCTCTATTTTTGTGTGATAATTTAACCTATTTTTAACCCTCCATTCACCTGAGTAGTGCCCCATGGCAAGAGATAGAGGCCTTCTAGTCAAACCCATATCTAGATTACATTTGACATAGAAGACTTTCCCAATCCTTTTACTCTAAACTAGATTTTACACTTTATTGTGCATAGAAATCTTTCCAAATATTTGGACGTTTTGAAATGTGTTGTTGTGTTGGCCCATTTATGCTGAAGCTCCCATCCAACCACTTCTGCTTTGACATCACCGTTTGGGGGGAGGCCAGCAGTGCAGCACTATTAAATGTTTCAACCCATAGAAGGCAGCCTAAAAACGATTTCCTGCCCTATTTGATTTAGTGCAGATTTCCCTTTAAAACCTATTGCTACAGACAGGGTCGGCGTCAGAACGAATCTAATGGGGGGGGGGGGCATTTAGGTAGACGAGGGGGGTGGGTGGGGGGCACCAAAACTGACATTCGAGAAATCTATTAAGTTTATGCTTGATAATATGAGCTTCCTGTAGCCAACCAAAACATCAATCCAATAGGCAGTCTAATTTCAAAACATGCTGCAAATTCTCTCTGCTTTTCTTTCTCTCTCTCACACACACACACACACTGCGCTGTGCACCCACACTGCACAGAATTGTGCCTCTACGTGCAAGCCACGTCTTTTTCTCTGTCCCTCTCTCTCTCACACACACACAAACACACGGTGCGCGTCATTAGAACATAATCGTTTGAAATAGACTAGCTTATACTACACAAAGAAATGCAATATTTAAACATTTTGCCAAATAATCGGTGAATTAAACCCATGTCTTACTTTTAGAAGAGTTGCAGGTGGCGAGTGCTTGTGTTGAACCTCCTAAGGACGGTGTCTTTCCGCTCTGTGGTAAATTTTCGCGTCAAGTTCCTTTCGAAATCTAGCTAGCGAAAACATAACGTGAGATGTAAGGGGGCAAATTCACGTGTTCTAAATATTAAGGGGGACGTGTCCCCTGCTTCCCCCCGAACTCTACGCCTATGATTATTATTGCATTTTGTCATTTAGCTATTATGTGTACTTGCCAAATGTCACTTTTATCAAAAGTTACAATAAGGTACATTTGTTGATTGTAGCTGAAATTGCCATATGCTGCCATCATAAATAGAAGCACTTTATTTATGAACAATGACCTCAACAGTCACTAGATCTAGATGTTGACAAGTACCTTGAGTTGAATTCCAAGAACCCATAATATGTCATATAGGCTAGCTACAGTAAGAACAGAGCATTATGAATTACAATCAAAGAGCTAGCATAGGATGTATTAGTAGTAGTGGTGGTACTACTACAGTAGTAGTATTAAGGGAAAGCTTTTCTGTTAAAACACGAGTCATGTCATGTCATGGTCAGCTAGCGGTCATACTGTATGCCTCATGAATAAGAATGACAGTGACACAGTACAACCAAAGGCAAGACATCTCAATGTGACACTGCCACACACACACACACACACACACACACACACTGCAATGTCTGTTATAATGGTCCTTATCTGATCTGATGTATAATTATTACAAGATATCTTGAGATTAAGATGAAAGCTCTTACATTAATAATACTTACTGTATGGAAAAGAGCCACATGTAGCCTATAGTTACGTATAGAACCGCACCGGTACCGGGCCCTCCCTCCCTCCTCTCTGCTCCTCTCAGTGTGTGGTTAGGGTGAGACAGTAAACTTCTTCATTATATAACTGTTGTGGAGGCTGAGGAGGAGGAGGAGGAGGAGGAAGGGTTCTCTGGTAGGAAAGAAAGGTCACAGCGGGGTTAGGAGCCTACGTTCCACTGCACATTTGTCTGCCAGTTCACACACACACACACACACACACACACACACACACTGCCCTGATGCTGCATCGTTCCATCACTACCCAAGCACGTCCACGCTGGCCTATATGTATTTTTTGATATCCTAATATTCCGTTGTTCCAACTTTCTGATCCCACGCTGTGAAGAACGAATTCAGAGAGGGTCTCTCTCTCTCTCTCTCTCTCTCTCTCTGAACATGTCTATGCTCTGTTCGTTGTCCTCTGAGGCAGAGTGCTGAGCCGGCAGCTAAACACACACACGCACGCACGCACAGCCTCACCACAGCTTACCCTCCCCCCACATGCCTGTCCTCTGATGGCCTCCTACTAATGCCACATTAAACATTTAGTGAAGCACCCTGGATGTCTGTGACATCATCTTCTAGCGCCAGCAAGCTCTAGGCCCTGCGCTGTGGAAAACATAGGTGGAAGCTCGCTGCTGGAAACTTGATACAGCAGTCACATTACTCTGTCCCCCCACACACTCCCTCTAATCAGTATTTCAGAATGGCCTAAAGCCTGAGAGCAGTGTGTGTGTGTGTGTGTGTGTGTGTGTGTGTAACCTGTGATCATTCAGTTTGAACCTGACCTGAACAAAGCCTGAGACAATGCTTCCCCCATGTTGAAAGAAGGGAGTTGCTGCGTTCGCATGGATGTAGTGTGTGCGTGATGTCACCCATTGGCTTCAGAAAGGACGTTTTAAAGCTAGGAGTTGGATTTAGGAGATCCTCTATTACGTTTGTATTGAAGCCAACTTTGCTATTTACTGTCTTTGAATAGGCTGATCTCTTGCGATTGGTCGACAGTCATGTGAGACTGCCCGCATATCCCAGTGACATTGGTCAATAGCGTTGAAAGACTTAGGCTGCGTTCAGGATGGTGTAACGTTTACTTTCACCAGGTTACAAACGCCAGGTTACAAAACAGGGAGGAGTTGGGCTTTGGGTTGAACAACATTCACATGGCTAACAACAACAAAGCGATAAAGTATGTGCTGTACTGCTGTAGGTTGTTGTGTTTAAGCTGATGATGGTAGATACAACCACCTCTGTCTGTAAAAGTACAGACAGAGGTACTAGCATGAAAAGTACACAGGACTGGTCAGCAACTGTCAGCAGGCTGGATGGAGAGCGAGGCGTCTCCCAGTGAACGTTGGATGCAGGGGATTGGCAGCCAGTTCTTTAGCCAGAGCCTTCAGCAATATGGGAGAGCCATGGAGTCATAAGTAGCTAGCCATCTGGACACAAGCTGGGGTCTGATCCGCCCCACCACTGAAGATGTGTCCAGAGGCATCAGCAGATGTATGTACACAGCAAGAACGCTGCAAACGTTTGAGGAAACGTGTCGTTCATTAAAAAAAGTTAACTGAAGGTAGTAAACGTTGAGTTCACTGAACACACCCTTGATTTCCCAGTGTGTTTACTGCAAGGTGTGTTCCCAACACACTTGTTTCTCTAGCCAGTAGAATGCGTCTCAGAAAGAGCTAGAGTTGGCAGTCTGTATTGTGTCACCTCATGACAAGATCGAAAACATGATTTGTTAACGAAAGAATTGTGGAATTAATGACAGATTTTAAAAAGGAAAATAACCATTGAGCTCAATGTATACAGAGAATTTGTGGAGGCTGTGAACAGGGGCCCATCAGCACAGCTGGTGCCTTGTTATTTTCTCACAGCGAGGTAGAATTAAGGTAAATAAGGCTGTTTTAAATGAATAGGCCTAGTACTGTATCTCCTCACATCAATATGCCATCGCAATGCAACCTGCAGTAGGCTACAAACTATAGAAAGGTTATTTGTCATAACCAATGAATACAGCACCACCTCCCTTATTCTCCAAGAAATCAGCTTTGGTTGACGCTGCAAGAGCATATTCTCGCGAGGATTTCTCCACCACACACACACCAACCACTCCTCTTCTCTCCAACCCCTCCCTTCCCGTCTCTGCGTTCCTCTCTCCTCTTCAGCTTTGCCTGTCAGAAAGGTACTCCAGTGTCGGAGGCTACCCTCCCCCGGACCCTGTACGAGAGCCAGTCGCTGCCGTACCCTGAGCGGAGCTCCCCTCTTACGGCTTCACAATGGCCACGATCGTGACTTCCACCAGGTTTACTGACGAATACCAACTCTACGAAGAGCTCGGAAAGTAAGCAGCTGTCGTATTGCATCGCGTTGTCTTGTCGTTTTGTCCACCTGTCGTACCGAATTCGTTCCCTCTGCCATAATTGTTCCTTTGCCAACAATTTAAACCCTTAGCAACCCCGTCAGCATGACTATATTAGTATATAGCTATTCTATAGTCGTACAATATGCTCCAGTGCCTTATTTGCACAATTTTCCTTGGCTGAAGTCTTGGTCATCATACTAGTTAGCTTTTTACAGGCGAATATCAAAGTAATAAGTTGTCTCCTTTCCACGAAGCACTGATTCTGCAAACAGATTTGGTCAATATACTAACCGTACTGTATGCAAAGGAATATTTTCTGCATGGGGATCATATTCAGTACGACACCCCACCCCCGCAACCTCGCTACACATAAACGTTATGTCTAGGTAGCCAGCTAGCTGACGTTAGCTACGCAAATAGCTAGCTACTTTGGTTAGTCCCGTTTCATTCTACTGTCTCCGGTTGTTGACAGGAGACCGTTACCTAATGAGACTTGTTTGTCATAGTGCAGGCTAAGCGCCATGGTCGGGGTTGCTATCAGCTAGCTGCTCCTGCAGTAACGCAAGACGAGCAGCGCACCAGCTAGCGTGCTACTGCGCTAATATATTGATAAAGTAGCCAAGTTAGCCCATTAGCGCCGCTTCTTTTCTAGCTAACGTTGCTGAATACCGTGCATATAACTTGTATGTTAACAGCTGCGGCATGTACTGCTGGCGGGGCTGTCTCGGCTGCCTGGTCTTTTCGGTCTGCTGAATGCGACAGGGGCTTGTATGGGCAGTCGAGCTATAGCCCTCTGACATTTCGTGGCACGCTGGCCCTACGTAAGACAGCTCAATGAACGGGAGGCTTTAGTCAGCACTAGGCCGACAGTTTCTCGCCGAGCAGCTGCATATGATTTGTGTAACCTTGTTGAGCAACGTTACCTACGTAGATATTTTGACATGGATGTGGTACGGCCCTGTATTAAATTCTGTTTGCATCATAAACCTCTGACACACACCAGCTGGCCCGGTCATGAGTTATCAATAAATGTACTGTTGTCACCGTGAGGTTTTAACGTAGTATTAGGGCGGAGCGCCAATTATCAAGGCGATTTGGCGTTTAACGTGGAAGAGGCAGTGACGTGTTTTTTTTCTGAATAAGACAGACAAATATGCTGTGGTGCTGTGGTGGATCAGAATATTTGTAGAGCCTGTGATACAGCCCTGTCACAGTAAGGAATCTCGGCTACAAGATGCCCATATATCTTGTGTTATTACCCAGTTCTAACATCTAGGTGAAAATGAAATATCAGAATTGAGCAATTCCAATTAAATGTGAATGCTGTTAAGCTGAATTTGTATTAAATGTAGACTTTAAGTGTGATGCACTTACTGTAGCCTATGCTGTCTGTTGCAAATTAAATTTCCTTGGGCGGACTAAAATCTTGACCAAATCTTGACCATCTCATTTCTAATACAGCATAACTGCCTTGAGATTGGCACAAGTATGCAGTTAGAATCTTTTTGAGTTATGGATATTGTGTCTAGTGAAATGTGTAGACTAAAAACATGTGCACGGACTGTGGTATAATAATGGTGTATATAATGACATTGCCATTCATGTGTGGCATTTAGTATGTGATTTATGTGTGCGAGTGAGAGGAAGAGAGGAAGAGAGGGACGGCGAGGTTGTTTGCAATGGCATCCAGACCCAAGTCACGCACTGCTACAATTTCAAATGTCACTGTGCATGTGTCATGTGTGTCTGCGTGGTGTCAGCATGTGGATGCAAAATGGCACTCATTTTTTGTCCTTGGTCATTTGTCCTCCTCAGGGGAGCTTTTTCAGTGGTGCGTAGGTGTGTGAAGAAGTCCTCCGGACAAGAATATGCCGCGAAAATCATCAACACTAAGAAGCTGTCTGCTAGAGGTAATGCAACTGAGCGCGCACACACACACACACACACACACACACACACACACACACACACACACACACACACACACACACACACACACACACTCGCAGTGTTTGGTTTCTATTCTACATTGGCGCTGTAGCTTGAGCTGAAATGGCGTGGGTCCTCTGCAATATTGTCATGTCAGTAGGGGAATTCTTGCCAGGTTTAATAAACCTCCTCATAAACACTGCATTGAATAAACGTTAATTCTTTCTCTGTAATGTAATTATGCCCCCACCGCGCACTCCTGCTCTACAAATGAATTGTTACCCATTTGTGAGGGAAAGGTTTCATTGGATGCGCACGCAGGCGGGACCAAAATGAATTTGTTTTGGAGGTGCACCTTCAGGGAATAGACTGGGAGGGTTTTGCTAGGCAGAGGTGGAAAGGAAGCATGTCATTTTACTCTGTACCTGCAGTGTGCATATGACTGTAGGTTATGCAGCAGTTGACTACAATGTCTGGCTAGTTCCACGATGTCAACACGGAGCGGGATTTTGTGCTTTTTCTTTATTTGGTTGTACATTTAAATTGATGCTGATGATTTACGCATATGCCGCTTGCTATATGAGATGTTGTGTGACGGTGACGTATGCCGTGTTGTCGGGGAGAGGGGGGGGTAGCCACTTCCTGGTCCATGCATCGCCCCTGGCTCATACGCCATCCCGGGACCCTCGTAAGCTAAGCAGGCCTGTGCTGGTTTTCTTCTGCCTCCTCTGTGTTCTCCACTGATTCATGGTCTCCTCTCTTGTCTTCGCCCAACACCGCTTCATCTTGGTGTGAAGTGGGATTGGTCTGTATTGAGGGTAATCCACTTATGACAAATGTATCTCATCAGCGACTAAGACCCCAAGGATTCCATAGGCGCCTCCCTGTTTGCCTGTTGTCGTCTGTGCTTGTTGCTATTTGTGTGTGTGCGCGTGTGTCGGCCTCTCTGTGCGCAAGAATGATAGAGGGTGCCGTTTGGCAATGCACCATGTCTGTACTATGAGACGGGTGTCGGGGTGTGTGTGTGTGTGTGTGTGTGTGTGTGTGTGTGTGTGTGTGTGTGTGTGTGTCGTAATGCTGTTATTGTTGCAGTCCCACTGTCAAGTGGTCACACAGGGCAGCTCCTGGTATTAATATCCCAGCAAGAAAAAGTAAGAGCTCAGCAGAATCCCTTGGCTCTATAGATGCAGGGACTACAATGTAGGCGTGTGTATGTGTGTATATATATGTGTGTGTGTGTGTGTGTGTGTGTGCTTGGTGCCTGGTGCTTGGGGAGAAGAAAGCAGGCTAGGAGGAGGAGAGTTTTAACCGTATTGGTTGCGCAGAGAGAGAGTTTTGGGAGGGCCCCCAGTGTGCGCACACATACGTACATGCGTGGTCACCCGGGCAACGGGTGCGTGAGCGGACAGTGTGCCCGGTAGGATTTGTGTGTTGTTTGTTTGTTTATTTATTTATTTATTTATTCATTTATTATTTTGTATTATACCCCGACAGGGCCAGTGTGACCTCACGCGCGGCCCGGTGGGTAAATCTCTCAAAGCCCCAGTAAACACTGCAGTAATCTGAGGAGAGAGGATGGGAGGTGGTTAGCTAGGGGCTAGCCCTGCCCTGGAGCATCTGTAAGGGGTGGTGGGGTTGCAGGGGTGTCGTTGCTTTGCCAGTTACACACACACACACACACACCTGACTAAATGATTCAGCGGTGCTTAATGGAAACATGCACCACTTTTATTTATTGCACAATTGTCTTAGATGTAAACTTGTTTAAAACACATTCGATTCTGCCTTTAGTCAAGGGCTCTCTCTCTGTGTGTGTGTGTGTGTGTGTGTGTGTGTGTGTGTGTGTGTGTGTGTGTGTGTGTGTGTGTGTGTGT
>JAODLI010029316.1:0-20056 GCA_027575585.1 Percopsis omiscomaycus | reverse complement strand
GGGCTTCTGCCAGGCCGGGCCTCACCCCCCTCCCCCCCCCCCTCAGTGTTTACACCCGGAGGCACTACCTGAGGCAAAGACTTAACAGCACTCTGGTTCTGATGCATCAACACAAGCTGAAGGATTGTAGCAGGTGGTCAACGCGTTGTGTGTGTGTGTGTGTGCGTTTGTGTGTCTGTGGCCATGTACATGCAGACTTACATACTGTATAGTATATGCATGTTCATGTATGTATACGTAGTATGTATCCATGGCTACAGTACCATCATTGTCATCAGCTGAGTTAGTGTAATAAGCTCGTCTCACAGACCTACTGTAGATACAATATGGAAAATGATTGTGCTGAAATAGTTGCCAGGCAATATATTTGCATACAGCACAAATGATTTCTCCCAGGGTTATTTTGCACTTATGGGGACGTGAAGGCAGAACCCCCACACATAATGTGAAGTCTGCAGCATGATGCGCACGATGAAAGCATTCGCACAATGGAAATGTCAGAAAAAAGAAGTCACCTAATTATGCTCTGTTGTTTGTTTATAAGATGTCGATGTTTTTTGTCGCTCTTTCTCTCTCGTGCTCTCTTTCTCTCTGCCTCTCTGTCTCTCTCTCTCTCTCTCTCTCTTTCTCGCATTCTCTTGCTTGCTTGCTCTATCAATTCACATTTCAAACAATTTGCATTGAGCCGCGGAACCTGCTTTTAGAATCCCACTGAAGTTGTTTCTCCACCGATAAAAAGCATCTTAAAGAAATGAAGGAAGAGGGAGACTGTAATTTGGCTCACAGACTGAGTGGGCTTTCTAAATGTTACCTGACAATCACTGCCACAGAGGCATGCAGGGACACTGATTCACAAAACAGGAAGTAGATGACTTGCTTTGGTGTCGAGGGCAGGCCGACGCTTCACTTTGTCAGTCACAAAAACTGCCACAGAAACGTCTAATAAACGCATGAGCGCATGCACATGTACACACACACACACACACACACACACAAACTGCTTGTTATTCTGTTGAGCAGGATATGGGGCCACTTTGACAGCAACAACCTTTAAAACAAACAAAGTTCCTGATTAGGAAAAAATGGTTGAAAGAAAGAAAGAAAGTAACTCTTATTAATGGGCATTGCTGCTCTAGACACTTTGCCTCCGGATTACCTCTTACTGTACAATTCACGTTATGTAATTGGAAATGTAATGCCCACAAGCCGAATTGACTAAAGCTATGGCTGCTCCAGTCGTGTGGGACTCGCACGGGTTACATTTTCCATTCTAGCGCCATATCTTGGGAATAACCTACATTGCTGGGGGAAATGAATGCTATTTGTTTTCTAGACCAATTCTACACCCATCCCATTTTGACAGAATATGCGGTAACACTTTATTTGAAGGGGTGTGCATAAGACTGACATGACAGCGTCATAACCATGACATGACACCTGTTATGAACATGAAGGAGTATTTATGAATGTTTATGACTGTTGTCATTAAGTGTCATTTGGTAAATTAATGTCAAGTTTAATGTCAAGTTGACATAGTTGTCTTTGTTACGAGGAGTTTGTTATGAGGTGTCATGTCATGGTTATGACAGTGTCATGTCAGGCTTATTCACACCTCTTCAAATAAAGTGTTACCGAATATGCTTACACCAGAGGCCCTTGTGTATTCCGTTGACAAATGCATACTAGCCTCAGTATACATTTGTTCAACTGACGGGATTCTAAGAAGCACTCCCAGTAGAAGGGTAGGAGGTCAGACTATAAGGTCTATAAACTCTATTTGAGAATGTAACTTGAGGCACATGAAGACCTTTAGATTGACGTCTCCGTGAGAAGTAATAATATTGTCACAACACTCAAGAAAGATAGACAGAAATGAAAAGAGAAATGAAAAATAAGGAAAGAATACAGAGAACTGAATAAATAAATAAAGGGAAAAACAGAGCTCTATGAGACAGAGCTGTAGGTGGAAAGTGTGAAAGTGTGAATAGGGGGGAAAAGGGATAAATATTGTGAAATAGATAAAGAGAAAAAAGGGTGTAGGAAGAATAAATGTGACATCCAGATGCAGAGTAATGAATAAATAAAGAGTTACAGAAGGGTAGAGGTACAATGTGCGTGTCAGGGTTGGGGTACTTCAAAGACTGCAGCAGATATGTGGAGCTCCACATTGAAGAATGTGCTTTAACATGTTAACCGTTAGTTATTTTTCTTGTTGTGAATGTATTGCACTGTACTTTATGTCCACATTATGTCGACTTGGGACAAATATAGTAATTGTGGATCTTGAATGCGCCTTGGGTAGGGTAGCGCAACGTACCCTTTGTCTTCCCACCATGAGGAGTTACTTTTGACTAAACCCAGCCAGGCATTTCCTTTTTTTAACAATCCCACTTTGAAGAAAGGCAGAGCTAAAACCTTTTCCAATGCGGAGAGGGAATACAGTTGAAAATCGGCCCACGCAAATCCCTTCCTCAATAGCCGGGGCTGTGCAACTGTTTCCCTTGCATTTAAAGAACACACAGAGCTTGCTCACTACCTCGGCGAGTAAAAGCAGTTTCACCTTAGCGGGAGCCAGCATTGTTGTCCACGGTGATTAGCAAGGCTGTGTGACCAATTTAATTTTAAGGCTTTATTTCCTGGATTCCTTATTCCTCCAAGACTTGTCAAAACTGACATGGCATTGGGACAAGAGCGTGCTGTAGCGAGCACGCTGCCGCCATTGCCATGTCACCGATTCCAGTTGGGAAATAACAAAGCTCAGAAGGTGAATTAATCATGAGCGATCATCATGATAGCTCTGTAATTAATGATGTTTGCCTGCAGGTGTGCTCCACTGGGAACCTGAGGAGGGGTGGATTGTAAATGCAGGAAGATGACAAGGGAGGAGAATGGTTTTGTCTGAAAACAGACTAGTAGAGCAATATCACAGTGGAAGTAAGTACTGAAAGTGTTGCATTTTATCAGAGAGATGTGGTAATTAAGCCAGGGGCAAAGTGTTAATGCATCCCGCTAGATGCATTAACATCTAGATGCATTAACATTAACGTCATTTTCCGCTCTCTTGTACGCTGCTTCTGATGAGCCAGGCGACGGGCGTAAGGGTCAGAAGATTAAACTAAGAAGGAGAATAATTCAACTGGTGACCGCCAGCCCACTTTAACAGATAAAGATCATCTTTATCTTTCTTTATCTTTCTTTATCTTTCACAGCAATACGCAATATTGCTAATAGTGGATGACCTGCTAAATGAAATGACAAAATATCCCTCTCTATTCTAAAGAAAAAATAAGATGATGTTGTGTTTGTAAATAATTAAGAGCGCCCACGCATGCTCACATTCTCATTTTGTACAAATGTCTTTGTACAGTAGCTATTACTTTAGTGTTACAAAATGTAACAAAATGTTACAATAATTAGTGTTAAATACGTATTCTGTTATTGGACAATGTCTTCATTTTGCTTTCTTTTACAAATGAGCAATAATTAACAGTTTTATGCATACTGTACCCTCACACTAATGGTTCAATAGTTGTATAATAAAATATTTTTTTTACCCCTTCTATAACGTACGTACGCACACAAACACACATGCACACATGCACTAGTCATATGAACGGCATATGAACCTACAGATATGTAGTATTCCAAGTGGCCTGGGGACTGTTGATATTGCACTAAAAAGTGCAAGTTTATTCAAGTTTATTAAGGAAGCTAAAAGAGTTTTTGATTTCACCCATCTCATGCCAAAGACTAGACCTGAGGCAATCCTCTTTTCTCATATAAAATGATAATGTGGACTATTTATCAAGCCAGACAAAATAGAAATATACAGCTAGTATTTGAATGAGTTTGATAATGTGAATCGTGAGAACAACCCAGGCTGCTTCATTGTTCTGATTTTGAAATAAAAAAGAAAGCAAGGTTACCTAGCCTAGTTAGCATGGATAATCAAACTGACATTTGATTAAGTGGTCAAATATAAAATGTTGAATGTAACCTATATAATCACTTCTCCTTACAATTATGTTCTTATATGCCTTGCACTGTTCATTTGCAGTAAGCATAAGGTAGTGTTGTCGGTGATATTTTTAACTGTCAGTGTCTCAATGCCAATTCTAACAAATATAATGTATTGTATTGGGCATATAAAGGCATTGTGGTATAAGTAGCATTCTCATTTCTTCCCACACATTTTTTAAATGCTTACTTTTACAGTATCATCTTTAGCTTGCTATGACCAGTAGATAATTGGGGGCATGTGGCTAGTGGTTAGGGTGGTCAACTCTCAGCTGAAAGGTCCTAGATTCAATTCCCGACATGCCCGGTCTAGCCTTGAGCAAGATGCCTAACCATTAACTTCTGCTTAATACTTTGGTGCTCACTGTAAGTTGCTTTGGATAAAAAGTGTCTGCAAAATGAATAACTAATTGTAAAAACTTGTACTAGATATTGCATTTGATGAATTTCTCAAATTGACCTTTAATATTTAATGATTTAGAATGGACCTATTTTATTGTATTTATTTATTATAATAGGAGGATTTGTAGCACAGCTCTATGCAGGCATCACAGCTTTATTGCCTGTTCACCCATAACTCAAAGGCTTCTTTATTTCTAACTAAGTACAGTCATCAGTAAGCCGTTTGGTCAGGTCGCTGCCTTGAAAAAGCATTCTCAAACTGAATAGAGTATATCTCCAAGACTACAAGGGTTATATAGATATTCTAGGTACCAAAAAAAAGGTAACACCTGTGAGATGTACAGGTATCTTGTGGTGAAAGAATCAATGTGGAATTTAATGGGTCACAGTACATGAAGCAAGAACACAAAATAAATGGAAGATTTAATTTTTGCCTGACAGAAAATCATGTTTTACAATGAATATTTTATTGAAATTATGCAGATGAAGCCCCAAAACACTTTGGGACCATAGCACAACATCTGAATATGTGTTAAGTTTGATGTCAATAAAGAACTTCAGTAATTTTAGGGTTTTAATAGAAATATGTTTATGCAGATTTACAAATAGAGAAATTTTGATGCTGTTATAATTGCCTTCAAGACTAAACATTTGTTGACTTTAATGCAGCCCTGTCCTGGAAGGGCAGTGCGCAAAGGTGCGCACTACTATAGAAATGCATTACAGTGCTATCTCGACAACCCATTGGTCAATTTTGACATGTGACACATCTATTTAATCCTTAGGACCAATCAAATTAATCTAATCAACTTTCAATGCAGTGTGTTTGCATTTTAGTTCCAAAAGATGGTGATACGCAAACATGTTGTGATCGAAAGCGACTACCCACTTCATGTGGAAATCACTTCCTGGTCCATGTTTACACACCGACTCAAAAAAGAAACAATGGGATTTACCTTCCAAGTGGTTTTATTCGATCAAATACAACATATGGTAACAAAAACAACAAAGGTAAGACACAGTTTGTTGTTGTTATGATAATTGAAGTTTGTTTATGCAAGTTATTTTACAGTGTTCGTCGTAGAGGCAAATGGCTTACACTGTTGGAATCTGTGGAGTCTCAGATTTCAGATAACGTATCGTTTGTGTAGATAGCATGAAAAAGAAATTACGATCTTTACGAACTTTTAGTGTGCGATGTGCGCAAAGTGTGCGAAAAGGTTTACGATATCCTTAATTATTTGTTTAGGGTTGGAATTATGTTTCATTTGTGCAACAATGGGCTCTATAGCTTAACAGTTGAGACCCTTCTCATTCCAATGGTGTGTCACATGACTGTTTCCACACATTTAAATGGCTTACAACTTCATTATTTGAGAGAGGGGGAAGGGCGACCCCGGTATCGGGTACTCTCAGGATGAAGAAATAAGCAACTGCTTTGAATTATAATTGCTTCATCTCTCTACTCACCCTATCATCTAAAAGAGACTAAGCATGTACCAGTGCAGGAGCTGCCAATCATCCTTCAGCATACGAAAGAAATGGGACACCTACTGTAATGGAAGCGCAGCGCTAAATATTTATGTGTTTACTCTTTCCAGGGCTCTTCAAAATAGAAAAATGTCGGAATACTGTACACACACTGAAAAACAGGCACACTATGTATGTCAAGAGGGCAGAGTCATGATGGCAAGAAGAGAAATACACTGAAGACTCATTTAACCAATGCCTCTGAATAAAGGTGTAACTATTGGTTTGTTTGGAATAGCTTACATTTGAAGTATTTCTTTTTAAATGTTCTACAGAATAAGGAACAAACAAAAATAATGCATAGTAGTAAAATCCAGCATGTTACACCAACTTTGCATGGTAATCTGCAGAAGAACAATGCATCTTATGAGTGTCCATGAAAGACAAATATGTGATTCCATCTCAACTCTGCAGACTGTTAAAGTGAAAGACCTCCTGCTCATCAAAACAGCAAAAGAAAAGTGAATTCTGTTTTAGTCACAGCTATTATAATATATAGTCTGCGGAAAAGGGAGCCTATTGGATTGGTAATGAAATGCTCAAATGCTGTTGTTATTACGGGGGGTTGGAATCAAACAAATATTGTCACACAGCAGTGCAGACACCACATTTAAATTTCAGATTTCAGACCCAAATATGTGTTTCTCAATGTATTACAAGTATTTATTTTAATGCCCATACTATGTTCTTGAATTTCCCAAATGGTTTTCTTTGAATTTTAGATAGTACATTGTGCCAGACATGAAATCAAATAGTGATTTGTTTTGAAAATAAAGACAAAGGCAGTGAAAATAAACTGGCTTACACTTTATTCTATCCCTAATGCATTTAGAGCAATATAGGTCTTTGTAAGGTAATTTTCACCTCGGATGACAAACAGTGCTGTGTTTTAGAAAACACAGCTCTTTAGAAAAATGCTAAACTACACAAATACTACACATAAATCCTGTATGTGAAAATGAGTAGCAAAATGAATCCATGTGGGTGTCACTAAAGTATGATTAATATTACAATATCAGTTTAGCTTCATGTTAGAATGAAAATAAATTAACAGAAGAAAACTATATTGTGATCCCTGAAGTTAGTTTGTGAGCTTTTAATGTGAGAGATTGAAGTATATGGTATACATAGGAAAGGCTTCTATTTTGTGAAACTTCCATATACCTGGAAAGCCTAAGTGAAGAAAAGGTAAGAGGGCTGTCTCTTCTCCCCTTCTGTTTCTTTCCGTTACGTGTCCAGACTGAGTTCATCTTTAATTAAAATTTGAGTTACCCTTTAAATAAGTGCGTACTAGAGGTGACTGTTCAATATTAAACATGCTGAACCTTATCTGGTGACAGATTGTGAGCTTCCAGGTGTATTGGTGAATTTGTGAATAAAAAGCATTGTCGTCACTGTCCATGTGTTCATGCTACTTCTTGGCTACGCTCTCATGCCCTTTGTGTAAAGTCCTTAAATAATTGTCACTAGAAACATGAACCATGATTCTATCTTTGATCATTTAAAGTTTAGAATATTTTGTTTCTCCATGGCTTTGCCATGAAAAGATGAATGCACGCCGTCTTTATGTTGGTTTTGGTGTAATGCTCTCCACTGAAAAAGAGTTTACAGATGGTTAACAAAACATTAGGTTTCGGATGCTATTTTCAAGTAAACATTAACCTCTAAATTATTATTTGTATTTTTGTTATTTGTATTTGTAACCAAACTGACAGATACTGTATCCATGCAATTCTCCAATTGGATTAGAATCACAATGGTTTAGGAATAGAATACTAGAATATATGGGACACTGAGACACAAAGGGGGGATATGGTATAATAGAGTACTCCATGACTGCTAAAGATGGTGTTGTTGCTGTTTGGATTACTGCTAATTATTTACTTCCTGCCATGACAGCAAAACATCAGCAACATTGTCCATCTATTGCTATTTTAGATGAATTGCTCTTACAACAGGGGTTTTACATCTCCCTGCTTCATTTATCCAGCCTGTTTAGCACAATACAATGTAGCCATATCTGCATCCATTTCGGTCCTGCATCATTTGAATCTACATGCAATCTATACTTCTAAAAATTTGAGCTTTTGCATCTATATCTATATTTTCTATATCACAGTGTGGGTGATACATTAAATATGTCTTCAAATTCTTCAAATGTTTCATAATAATTCCAAATGGTTTGATGAAATAATAATAATGTTATAAATATTATAAACTATCACATTAAGAATTCAATATAAATACATTTATCATCTATTTATCTATTATCAATCTATGGGCCTACATTATTCTTTTGGGCAACTATCATGTTGCCATACTGAATATGAAGAGGGATTGTGTTGCAGACTTAGGCAAGGAATATTTTTTACAAAAACCTACGCAAGACAACATTAGCGTATTCATGCTATGGCCAAGCTGTATAAAAGTAGCTGTGAGCATGAAAGCATAGCTAAGACGTGTGCTATACTTACAGAATGAGACCAGGTAATATATCACAAAGCATAACGCTGTGTGACTTTTAGTGACAGATTTTACTTTTAACTGCAATTTGCATCAACAGTTTGAAATAGAAACAGTAGAACTTTCAGATTTGGATTGTTCCATGGGTTTCTAATATGCATGTTGTGTGTTTGAAGTTTAGTTGCCTCTTTCACATGTCTTTGTTTATTTAATTTTTCCTTTCTAACTTGTTTGTAGGTAATGTTGCACCTCTAATTTGTGTAATTATTCTGTGTGAATTTTGTGTTGTGTGAGCATGTTTATCTGGTTCCCCTCTGTGTCTTTTCTGATTTATCTGTGATTGTACAGTATGTCTGTCACTGTCATTAAGTGTTGTTTGTGTTAGTGTGATGTGTGTTTGTGCATGTGTGTGTGGCCGTTCTTCCTGTTTACAGTATCTGTGTACTGCTCTGCACATGTCTGTGTGCGTGCATGTCTAGCTCTATCTGTATCGGTCTTTGTTTCTTTATGTGGAAAAAACAAAACGACGCATTATAAAAACGGTTACAAATGTATTCAACTCCTTTGCAAACAGAGAAAGGGCCTCAGAATATAAATCAAAGAAAACATTTATTGAAGTTGGGTTGTCTTTATCACTTTGGGTGTGAATACCTAACCTGCCTTTCCTTTAGTCTTGCAGGTTTGGATGAGAGCTGTGTTGCTCTGGCCCTGTCTGCTCTCCAGAAGCCTCCCTCTCACCTGTAAGGGAGAGCAGGGAAACATCTCGCGTTGCCCCTCTATCTCGCAAGAGAAACTTCTGGACAGAGTGATCCAGCATGCCGAGCTAATCTACCGCGTCTCAGAGGAGTCCTGCTCTTTGTTTGTAAGCAACACACTAACATGCTGTATGTATACCGCCTCAAAATGACTCCTTTAACTCTTTAGATCAAATATATTTAAAGCTAAAAATAACTTGGCAAATTGGCAACTCTGGTCACGAGGCTTCACTCTGCACGCTGTAACATTCTTTTGACTTTCAGCAGACCTTAAAAAATATATCTGTATTTCAGACATACATATCCTGCACTGAGCCTGTAATATCCAAGAGATAATACCTATAGTGAAGACCATGTAACCAGTCACCAGTTGAATTTGCCTAATGGAATAATTATTATAAATCATCTGGTGTAGTGACTTGTTGCAAACCTACATGGTCTATATCTGTTGTACACGACTGGACGCAATTGTGTTAAAGCGTATGTTTGATGTCATGGTTGTGCCAAATTCAGCCTTGCAAAAAAAGTGGAAAGCGAGGATTCAAATTAAATGCAATCTAGGAAAATCCATAGCCTATCATGGGAATATTTGTATCTGACACCGTAGGGCTTTTTGTTAGTAAAATCAGCAGTTTGAAAGCAGACCCCTCTGGCAAAAACTAACTAAACGGTTGTCTGCAGTGCAGAAGTTGGTACACATAGCTGGAGCAATGTTTTGTATATACAATATAGTGTGTATATATATATGTACAACAATTGTCCCTTCAATCAGTCAATTATATTTTTGTATAAGCATGGTACTATGTGACTCTTAGGTAATTCGATTGGAACACTATCTTATTTCCAGATCGTGATGGACCAAAAGCACTTTTTGATACCATACCATTTGTTATTTGTCCTTGATTCTAATATAATCTACACCAGGCTTCAAAGTAAGCTTCCATCTCTCTTATGAGCTAGGGATGATCTATTGAAGAAGCATGTGTGAGTAGAATATAGCGTAGCATTAGCTGTCTGTTAAGTCCCCTTCACTGTACGGAGGAAATATAAAATGGTCTTTGGAATACATCGACGAGGGGCTTGTTTCAGAGAAAACATGGCAGGAGGTTTGGAGAGGGAAGAACAAAACGTGCATCTGCTGTGCACAGCTCATGGACTGACAGATTGTCTCCAACAGCCAAGGTCAGCAGAGTTTATGTCATTGTTTTTCTGATGTGTACTTGAGCTTGTGCTTCTGTGTGTGTGTGTGTGTGTGTGTCTGGGTCTTGTGCGTGGACTTTAGGAGGAGATGTTTGTGCCATTGCCCTGGCGTATCCAGAGGAACCAGGCTGGCTATAAGTGCATCACTAAATCCTTCCCCATCCCCAGCTCCAAAAGTGAAATACAACAAATCTCTGTAAGCAACAACAGCGGATTGCCATTTATTTACAATGCATGTTCATATTTACTTTTAAACTTGTATCGCACTGGGTATGCACATGCAGGTAGATATCCCTATCCTATCCCTCTCCCTATAAGTTTGCATTTTCAGGTGAGTGTCTCTGCTTTCAAACCACTATTAGCACTACTGTAGCATTAGCACTGGGGCTCAAGTGATCACTGTCAGGCTTAATTTTCATTTAGCGCATGTGGGCCTTGCCTTATTAGCAACATAATTTTGGATGGTTTTACACCAGTTACAAACAAATGTTTCAAAATAACATTAGAATATTGGATATTGCCTTTTACTTTATTCTCTGCCAGGTCATGTTCACCCCGTATCCATCGACTGTAACAGAAGCTGTCTAGCTTTTAAGGCTAAAGGTCATCTTGACAAGCAGACCGGACTCTAGAAAGAACCACTTAGTTAAAGGCCAAAGGAGAATCGTTTGCTGATATGAACTATAATTTGTATAATTGAAAGTTCAATAATTTCACCCTTTCAACTACCAAATGCCAAGCATAATGGCAAAGGCAATTACTTGACCATTTCTGTTTTTACAATGCTCAGGACTGCAGGTTGAACATTATGATCATCAGTATAGCTCTTGCTCTTGGGGTTTACAGTAATTGCCAACCTTTAAAACTAAAGCTAACACACATTTTTTTGTTTTTACTAGCTGGGATATATTAAAGGCATTATGAGGAGTTTTGCAATTCCAATAGCGTTTCCTGAAATAAAGACTACATTTCCCATGAGCCCCATTGTCGGGTCACAAAGAGCTGTGTTTGTATTGAAGAGAATAGTTAGGAGATGTAGCAGTAGTCCAGTTGGAGCTGTTTTATATATAGCAATTAGGTAATATAAACATAATGGTATGGTCTCTCTGATATAAATCATCTGTCTGATTTGCAGAGAATCCAACTCGATGGCAAGCATTTGAAATAATTATAATGAAATTGCCAACTTTATTGTTGCTGTTGATTTGAAAATAGTCAAACTATTTTAAGACTCTTCTTTTGGAAGTGTTTCCTGTTCTGTGATTTAGTGATCTTATGGTATTTACATTTTGGATTTAATTAGGCACTGTTTTAGCAAATGATAACAGTGTAGTGTAAACTAATCTGCAATAATGCATCTTATATGTATTAATTTCCATACTTGCATACATTTTGCAGGACAAATGGCTGCTCCACTCTGTGTTAATGTTGATTCAGTCGTGGATCGAGCCATTGGTTTACCTGCAGACAGCGCTAGATCACTACGACAATGCTCCAGAAATGCTGCTCAACAAAACCAAGTGGGTGTCAGAGAAAATCATCAGTCTAGAGCAAGGAGTCCTGGTCCTCATCAGCAAGGTACACAGATCTTTCTACCTCATAGAAACAATCCCACTAACAAAAATCCTCTATAACAATCTTTGTTCTATCCTCCTTTCCTCCTTTTAGAGTTAAATCAACTCTTAGAATACTAAGCTCTTTGCCGGAATTTAGGCTGCAAGCAATTAATGACTGTTTTGAGGAGTGAATGATAACTTTCGAGTAATGTACTAAAGATGCATAAGTAATGTAACCTTGTTACATGATGCTGTCCTTATTCTAGGAGAATGTCATTTGCATGCAAAAACTGGGGGTTAAACAGTTCAACTGACAAATGTACGTCAGTATTTGTAAGTCGCTTTGGATAAAAGCATCTGCTAAATGCTGTAAATGTAAATGTACAGTAAATGTAAATGTACACCAGGGATGGTGGTGGTAGTGTTAGATAATAGTAAAAAATAACTAATATTTATTATATAGTATCAAGTATTTGCATTGTTACAAGATCACCCCCACTGTAAATGTAACAACACAGGACATGAACCCAGATGCAAGCACACACACACTAAGCTAAAATACCAAAGCATTTAATCACAAATCTAGCAGGCAGAAAACTGCTTAGTACAGGCAATGGTCAGGTGTTGTACAAACAACAACAACTAACAATACTCAGAAAAGCAAAGGCAAAATTAACCGGTAAACCACAAGACGGACTCAACGAACTACAATAGCAATAAACACTAACAAATTGGCGGGTTCTGAACACAGCGGTGCGGGAAAGAGAAGAAACCTTGGGAATAAAGACGTCAGCAGGGAGGTGAGGCTAGGGACTATTGGCGGGAGTGTTCCTGTTTGTGACAGTAAACCTCTCAATCTGCCTTCCTAGATATTGGATGAAGGTATGTTGACTGCCGCCAGTGGGCATGGCCTGGTCCAATACGATGTGCAGCCAGAGATGTTGGAATCCGTTCTGCAAGACTACACCCTGCTCACTTGCTTCAAAAAAGATGCCCATAAGATGGAAACCTTCCTCAAGCTGCTGAAGTGTAGACAAACAGAAGTTCAACTGTGCACTGTACTATAGTGCTTGAAAAGCTCTGATATAATCATGCATTATGTTGCAATAGGCTACATTCATGTAATGTGTGCCTCCTAATAAAGCTGCAGTATTTTATATGTTCTGTTGTGCTATTATTAATATTAAAATTATAATAATTAAAATTATTCTAATAATTATTATTATAATTATAATAATAATAATTATTATTATAGTTAGCCTAGAAAAGGTAGTTCAGGACAGTTATTCTGTGGAGTATTTGTATGTTATGCTGGAATAAAAAAAGTAAACTATTTTTTTTAATTAATACAACAACAAAAATTTATAATAATTTTAAAAAAATTATAAAAATTAAATATGTATATATATTCTGCAATTTATTTTAAAACTATTTGTCCCTTAATATCACTCTGTGTAAGATCCCTTTGCAGTGTAGCTTGTTTCACCTCTGAATTAGTAAAATGAAACACTCACACGCCAAAAAGAGGGCCCTTGCTACCAACAAACCAGAAAGCTGGGATAGGTACAGCACAGGCTGCTCATATTTGCTGGCCTGTGCCTCCGCAATTGTTGTCCGCAACGTGGTATGCTGAAAAATCGTTCCGAAGAAGAAGAAGACAAAATGGGTAGTTTGAGTTGAGGTAGTTTGTGATTTCATTGAATTTTCAATTGATTAAATAGGTCAATGCGTGACTGGGTCTATTAACGTTTGACACAGTGATTGAATAAGCTCCCAAATTAAAGTTAAGGTTTCACCAAACCCTGATTATCTGCAATTCTCCCACCACTGATTAAGGGTGAATGTTTAAGGGAAAGCTCATGCATCAGCACTGAAATATATTACACGAACACACACAAACACACACCCAAGGACATGCTCTTACTTCAACCAAAACACAAGGGGGCAGCAGTGTTCTGTGTGAATATATAAAAGGCATGTAGATATTCTACCCTTTCAAACTATTCATAAATTGAAAGAACTGACCCTTGCATTGTCACTTCTCTGTTAGGCAAAATAAGTGAGTAAGTATATATGGAAAGTATATATGTGGAGCCAGGGTTTCATTTTTCAAAGATAACTGAAATATGTTGCCTCGTGATTTTTTTAGACCGATTTTATGAAATACTTCTGAAAAGAAGTGCCTTCAGCAGTGATGGTTCTTGGACCCACTTCAGCTTAATAATTCTGAAATTCGCAGACCAAGTTGCTTTTTCCTATTCACCATGTGCAGCACACACACCAGGACACATAAATGAAACTGCAGCCGTTATTACAGGTTTCTTACATTAACATTCTTTTTTTCCTAAGGTGTGTCCTCTGCTCTTGCATTCTCTGTAATACAACCCACACCCCCTTTATCAGAAGATGTAAATCAGCCGGCGGTTGCCTCAGTGAATCGGGTGTCAGTAGTAAGGTGGTGTGTTTGCGGGTGGATGCGGGGGCAGGATGTGGCTGAGGGGCCTAGTGTCAGCAATGTCAGGTTCAGCTTCCTGTGGCCTAATCACTTCAGTGTGGTGGTACAGAGGAGATTGGGTTGCCTCTATACTCTGCAGGGCCACGAGTTTGTGCCTCGCGCTCGTACCCCAACCCCCATCATTAGCCCATTTGTTGACCGGCTGAGAGAGCCCAGGTTAGATCCTCAGCCCCCGCCCACTCCTCAAGCTGCAAAACCATACATATTAAAGTTGTGATTTAGGTTGATAGGCTAGAAGGCAAAAGGGGATTGAGAGAGAGAGAGAGAGGGAGAGGCTGCAGATGAAAAGAAGGACAAAGGGATGAAGGGAGGGGTGAAGGGAGGGGTTGATGATTTCACAGTCTAACTATTATAACCCGAGGTAAGGAAATTTAGTCTACTGGGATGCCGAAGTGGAACACAGCGGGCCGAGGCGAAGGGAAAATGAGCTAAGGCAATTAGGAGAACAACTTTGCAGCATAAATGTGCTTTTTTTTATCAATAAACCAAGAATAGGAAAACGGAAGGTGTCAAAAACAAATGAAAAGATGAGAATGAAATGGTAAAGCAGAGAGCTAAGTACTGTAGAATGCAGGGAGGTAAGATCAAGAGAAAACGGATGGTTGGAACACTTAGAAAACTTAAGCTGGGAAGTGGTGCTGGCTTGATATGAAACCAAGACTTAAAGTATGAAGCCTTTGAGCTTCTGCTGGCTCCCGCACTGTTGTTTTGCATGCAAGTGGTTCAAAATGCCAGCTAGGAACAGCAGAAAGCAGTATCATAATAGGCTATTCCCCACACTGAAAAGCAGTAGCTAAATATGTTTGTGTAGTTACCGTAATATGGTGAGAAAAAGAAATTTCTTAATTGCACATCAACCACTGACAGCGCAGACTGCCACTTTTGCTACAAAACCATATCTATTATCTAGCCGTCAAGTCCAGAAGGGAATGTGTGAAAGAATGACAGAAGGTCTCAATGAACAACCTCTTGACCTACAGCTCAAGACCTTTGAATCTGCGGCATGTGTGTACTGTTGGCCTAAACAGCCTATGTGTTTGTACAATGAGAAATGCAACAGGATTCCTGCTGACATATTTTATTCTACAAGAGGATTATTGCTAACATGTCACATTCTAACAGCATGTTAATTTAACAAATGTCACAAGCTAGTTAGCTAGTAACTTAGCTAGTTTGGCTAGTTTTTCTAGTTTTTAACTTCTGTCCATTTTTCCATTTCTGAAGATGATGTTAGTTAACAACTGCAGTTTTGTAGCTAGTGTAACAATTTATGTTACTTCTGGTTAATTTCTGCCCATCTGTCCAAAGGGGTCAGTGAGTGATAGGCTACTAGTCCCACTACTAGTAACTAAATGTTATGAGATACCACATTAAGAATGTGTTACCAATTAGTTGTGTACCTGGAGCTAACCGATAAAATATAACAATTGTTGCACAGCAGCCTTAAAAGTTGTCACTCACCAGTGTGTCCAAAATAAACTGCATGTGGCTCAGATACAAAGGAACGGGTGCCACAACATGAAGCTGCCTGTAATAGCAGGTTGGGTCACAGCGACTGAACACTGTGAACTTGTGGGATTTATGCCACTAGGAAATGAAGCAATTATCTAGGCTGTAGGGAAGCTGAAGGACTGTGAAGCATAGAATAACCATCTAATGTACTGTATCTGTTCTTTTACACAGCATTCCCCAGCGTGGGTTGGTCGTGAATGATTCAGTTCAGAGCTAAAAGTATTCAGTTTTGAACCTGCACCATCACAGCTTCTAGCCAACATCACCTATTCTCCTCTATTCTCTATTTGCTTTGTTGTAGGCTACTCATTAGTTACAAACATTTTCTTCAAAAACTATCAATGCTCTAGTTATGCACTACAAAAACTTATTTAACTATTGCTTTTCCAGCTGGGGAGTTGTGTTAATAATCTGATATAGGTGGCAAAACTTTTATTTTTTCATTCTTACCTGCAGTGGCGGACCGTAACTCTCAACACTGGGCCTTCAGTGTAACCACACATAACAGAAGTTGGCGAATGCGCTCAGAACATGCCGACCAACCTTGCCTCTAAATGCGACAAGCAACACTCACCAAACAGACCAAGCAGCACTGAAAACTTCAGTCTAAAGACCAAAATACAATACGTTACATAAATTGGACGTGCGCATATTGTTTGATATTGTTTGATGGGGCAGGATAGTCTAGTGGGAGTCCAGGGGCAGGATAGTCTAGTGGTCTAGGTGTTAGACCACTAGACTTCTAGCCGGAAGGTCATGGGTTCAAGCCCCAGAGTTGGCCTACCTGTATCCTTAAACAAGATGCCTAACCCCTATCTGCTCCATGCAATTGCAGCATCTAACTGTAAGTTGCTTTGGATAAAAGTGGCAGTTAAATTACCAAATTGATATGAGTATAATTAATATTATCCAGTAAAAAAAACTATGTACTTTAGCCTAAGGTGACTATGTGCTTTCACAAATGTAATCACTTTATTCAATAGTACCATACACATTATGATATAAGACTCACCGAATGACGATCGCTACTAAAACAAAATCCATTCTGCAGTCCTTGCTAGCTAGATTTACTTCAGTTACAGTAGCCAACTGGCCTTCCGATCATGCCACATGCAAAATACCAATGAAAAAGTGGGTTGGTCAAAGAATATGCTTAACATGGCAAACTCAATATCTGATTGGTTAAAAGACAATCATCAATATCGGCCCCATTTTCTTCAACAGCAGAGGGGATTCACTCAAAATTCTTAAGAAAATCTGAAATTCGGGTGGAAAATCTGATTAGATTAAAGCTCAAATGTATATGAGCTGCACTGGAAGCAACACAACTGAGGGGGAGAGTATCAATTAAATTACGTTATTAGAGTGATGGGAATGAACTTTGTAAATACATAGGCTATAGTATTAATGCAAATATATATCAAATTATAAAAATATAATTTCTTTAGGCCTGCAGAGAAGGCCCACCTCTGCATACCTGTGACCACAGTTAGAGTATCTTGTCTAGAGTATCCAACTGGAAATCGTTTTATGAATGGAAGAGGCAGTTGATGTTTGTTTTGGCTTGTCTACATTAAATCCTACATCAGTCAAGCTGTATTATTACATTTCTCAAGCAGGGTGACGCTGTCACTTTCACTCATCCAGTTATTCGATCACAGTGGAAGTATTTTGAAAGGCAAGGAAAACAAATGTCGAGGGCAGTATCTAAACAGCTCCGGACCAAACTGCCTCACTTAGGGAAAGAAAAAGGAAAAGCGTGGACTGATGCCAAAAGAAGCTGAACTTAAATCAATGCAATTTCCTCCCTTTGTGTCTCCGGCCAAAAGGACCTTTTGGAGTTTTCCAGATTTTTTTTTCCTTCAGCTGCTAGATACTGTAAATTGTAGCACATATTGTCTGAGCTAGCAACCAAGCAGGAGGGAGGGGTTGCTGAGGGTCATATATTTGTTGAACTGCTGGGCCGCGTCTGCCTGTTTTTCTTTTCTCATGGACACAGGCATTCAAAAATTTAGTGCATTTTCTTCACTTCAGGAAGCACTCTAATAACTAAAAATATAATAATTTCCTCTTTGGAAATACGTCAGGGATTATCCTTGTGTATTTAGCTTTCCTTTATCTACTTATCTTCTCCTGAAAGAAAGGGATTGTGGACAAAAATGGAGGCAGCTCGCAGATAGTAAATAGCTGGACCTCTGGCCTTGGATCCCAGATGAGTTTTGATAGGTATGGTTAATTCAGTTTTGGCTCAGGGATTTTGATTTATCCGGTTACCCTCCCACATACTGTGGCTGCAGCCTCTTCCTACTGTATTTCACTTTGTTTTCTTTGTTGTTGTTGTAGTACAGCAGCAGTACTACTGAACGTCTAAACCTCAGATGTTCTGAAGTATGAGGATATCTTGCAACTCCTAATGGGACATAGAAAAGGCCTGGTCTGTTTGTGAAAAAAATATCATGTAAAATTATGTATCTGGAACTTAAAATGTAACATAACTTTAATTTAAATTCCAAGTCCCTGAATGATTTGTGAGGATCTAAAAAAAAAAAAAAAAAAAATCTTAAAAGTGCCACCAGCCAAGTGCATGTATTGCTTTGGCCTATCCATTGTCAACCAACTACAGGGATGATGCTTTGAATTATAATGTTTTCTTGTTGCGGTCCCCCGTGTTCTAACCCCAAATTTGTGGCTTACTCCCGTGCCCTCCGCAGCTAACCAGCGGTTTATGTAGCTCTGAACTGCTTAGAAAAGACCAAGGGCTGATTTTGTCTTTATGGGGTATTGGGTGCAAATACAGTATGTGCAACTCACACAGGAAGAGAGAGATAACAGATCCCTGAAGAGAGAAGATTATAAATACAGACATTACCTCAGTTGGTGTGGTGGCAGGGCTGGTCAGTCATGGCCCATGTGGGTGAGGCCTGGTCTGGATAGCTGGGGGACTTAAGAGGGCCTAGCTCGTGGGAAAGAGCCAGTTGATAATGAGGGTGTCTGATAATATTATCGTGAGATTACCATTTGTTTTACTCTGGAGCAGAGGCACATTGTGTCTGGTCAATTCTAAATGTATAGGAAACTAGAGGACTTTAATCTATAATCCAGCATGTTCTTACAGTATATTAACGTCACAGCAGAGGTGGGCCGTCAGGGCCAGCAAGGCCTTCTCTGCTGGCCTAGAGATTGTCAGAATCAGAAGTTTATATTTTTATAATTGAATATATATTTTCATTAATGCTATACTATATCTCATTTACAAAGTTCATTCCCATCAGTCTATTAACGTCATTTTGTTGTTACTCTCCCCCTCAGTTGTGCTGCTTCCAGTGCAGCTCGTAAAAATCTACCTGGAGGCCTTCAGAACTTCGAGTGAATCCCCTCTTCTGTTGAAGCAAGGGGAGATTAAGTTGTTGATCGGGGGGCCGGTTAGCTAACTGAAGTGAGAGTAGCTTTCAAGGACCGCAGGATGGATTTAGTAGTGATTGTCTAATTTCATAATGTGTAAAGTACTATTGAATAATGTGATATTATTTGTGACACACACACGGTGACCTACTGTAAGGAAATGTTTTATTTTTTGTCGGATTTAGAGGTAAGGTTGGTCTGCCTGTTTGTGGCGTGTTTGTGGCAACGAGCGTTTTGATAAACCTATTACAGTGTTGGTTCAGTACACGAACCAGGCAAATATGTAGATCAGGTTGTAGCCTATGCACTACGTCACCCTTGTGTGTTTATGTGTGTGGTTACGATATGCACCGGTAATTTGTGCATGACGCACCAGTTCTGAGCGCATACGGCAACTTTTGTGTTACTTGTAGTAACATTGAAGGCCCAGTGCCGTGGGTCATGATCCGCCACTGTGTAACAGCACTCACATACTCCATTAACAGCCATTAACCATGTATTCAAACTGTGTACATGAATAGTGCCAAGTGTACATGATGTAATAGTGGTATGCTGCATCCTGTGTATGTGTGTGCATGCGTGCGTGCGTGCGTGCGTGCGTGTGCGTGTGCGTGTGTGTGTATGTGTGTGTGTGTGTGTGTGTGTGTGTGTACTTGTGTGCCTGCCTGATAAACGTATGACTGTAAATCAGAGAGGGATCAGCG